>SJYX01022691.1:49184-69819 GCA_006410675.1 Oreotragus oreotragus
GTCCATGGGGTCGCTAAGAGTCGGACACAACTGAGTGACTTCACTTTACTTTTCACTTTCATGCACTGGAGAAGGAAATGGCAACTCACTCCAGTGTTCTTGCCTGGAGAGTCTCAGGGATGGGGGCGTCTGGTGGGCTGCCATGTATGGGTTTGCAAAGAGTCAGATAGGACTAAAGTGACTTAGCAGTAGTATGCTACGGAGAAGGCAACGGCACCCCACTCCAGTACTCTTGCCTGGAAAATCCCATGGATGGAGGAGCCTGGTAGACTGTAGTCTATGGGGTTGGTAAGAGTCAGACACGACTGAGTGACTTTCCTTTCACTTTTCCCTTTCCTGCATTGGAGAAGGAAATGGCAACCCACTCCAGTGTTCTTGCCTGGAGAATCCCAGGTATGGGGGAGCCTGGTGGGCTACCGTCTATGGGGTCTCACAGAGTCAGACACAACTGAAGCAACTTAGCAGCAGCAGCAGCAGCAGCAGCAGCAGTATGCTAATATAAATGATTCTTGCTGAGCTTTTCTTAAAGGCACATTTTAAAAAATTATAAAGATATTAATTTTGATTATGAAGTTAAGAAAACCTTACCATTTTTCTCATCCTACTGCCAAAAAATCTGTAGGTAGACAAGGAGATATAAACTTTAAAAAGTGACTTCTGAGTTTTTTTTTTAAACTTAAATATTCTCAGTGCTCTTGTTTAGTAAAACATTAATTGTGCAGTTGAAATCTCTGGATGGTGGTATTATATTTACTGACATGTCCAAAAGAGAGTTTTGTTTCATCCTAAATCTTTCTTCCCTAGACTCCTATTTGCAAAAAAATAAAGCCATCATTCAGAGTTCCTGCAGCCAAAGATATAGTAATAAAATTTGGTCTCTATATTTCTATATTTAGTCACTCGTGTATTAAATACTTATTAAACACCTACTCTGTGTGCCAAATACTATTTTATATTATTAGGATACATCAATGAAAAAAATCTTGTCCTCAAGTAGCTGACATTCTATAATACTAGATGGAGACAGACAATGAACAATCCACATAATAAAGTATATAGTACTTTGGAATTTTTTAAGTGCAATGAAAATTAAAGAGGATCAAAGCTGTGCAATAATGGAGGGAGGAATATGTGTGTGTGTGTTATACATATATATATATATATATATATACACCAACAAAGGTCCATCTAGTCAAAGCTATGGTTTTTCCAGTAGTCATGTATGGATGTGAGAGTTGGACTATAAAGAAAGTTGAGCACCGAAGAATTGATGTTTTGGAACTATGGTGTTAAAGAAGACTCTTGAGAGTCTCTTGGACTGCAAGGAGATCCAGCCTATCAATCCAACCTGAATATTCATTGGAAGGACTGATGCTGAAGCTGAAACTCCAATACTTTAGCCACCTACTGAGAAGAACTGACTCATTTGAAAAGACCCTGATGCTGGGAAAGATTGAAGGTGGGAGAAGAAGGGACGACAGAGGATGAGATGGTTGGATGGCATCGCCAACTCGATGGACATGGGTTTGAGTAAGCTCCGGGAGTTGGTGATGGACAGGGAAGTCTGTTATGCTGCAGTCCATGGGGTCACAAAGAGTCGGACATGACTGAGCGACTGAACTGAACTGATATATGTATATATATCTTTTACATATATACATATATGCTTTTATATATATGTGTGTGTGGGTATATATATATATATATATATACACCCCTTTCTTCAGTATATTTTTCACCAGAAAACAACTGTTACTTAAAAATCACCAGTATAGGTAGCACTTGCTTTCCCTTAGATATCTTTGCCTACTCCTCTGTTGAAGGGGACAGGCTGTCTCCATGTCTTAGCTATTGTGAATAATGCTGCAATAAACATGAGAATGCATAACCTGTCTTCAATAACCTATTTTCATTTTCTTTGAGTATATACCCAAAAGTGGGATTGCTGGATTGCATGGTGGTTCTATTTTTAATGATTTGAAGAATTTCTGTACTGTCTTTCCTAATGAGTGAGCCAGTTTACAATCCTTAGTATACAACGGTGTACCAAGATTCCTTTTTCTACAAATTCTTGTCAACACTTGTTTCCTCTTATCTTCTTGATGATAGCCATTCCTACAGGTTTGAAGTGTTATCTCTTTGGGATTTTCATCTGCAATCCTGTGGTGTTTAATGCGGGTGAGCATTTTTCTCATGCAACTGTTGGCCATGTGGATGCCTTCTTTGGGAAATTTCTATTCATTTACTCTCCCTATTTTTCAATCAGGTTTTTTAGTTGTGATGGTGGTTGCTACAGGTTGCATGAGTTTTTTTAAAATTTTGAATATCGATCCCTTATTTGATATACTGTTTACAAATATTTTCTCCCACTTCATAGGCTGCTTTTTTGTCAATTTGTTGATCTCTCCCCATTATTTCCTCAACCCACGTCTAATTTATTAGCAAATCCTATGAACCCTACTTCAGAGATATATTTTAAGTCAGTTCACATTTTCTTTTCATTGTGCTTTCAGGTCACTATCACCTGGGGTTGGGCTACGTAATTTTTCCTGAACTGATCTGTCTGATCTACTCTTTTTCCCACATAACTCATTCTCAACAAGGCAGCTGCTGCTGCTGCTAAGTCATTTCAGTCATGTCAGACTCTGTGCGACCCCATAGACAGCAGCCCATCAGGCACCCCCATCCCTGGGATTCTCCAGGCAAGAATACTGGAGTGGGTTAACAAGGCAGAATGATATATGAAAATTTAGATTATATTCAGTTCAGTTCAGTTCAGTCGCTCAGTCATGTCCTACTCTTTGCGACCCCATGAATTGCAGCATGCCAGGCCTCCCTGTCCATCACCAGCTCCTGGAGTTCACTCAAACTCACGTCCATTGAGTCAGTGATGCCATCCAACCATCTCATTCTCTGTCGTCCCCTTCTCCTCCTGCCCCCAATCCCTCCCAGCATCACAGTCTTTTCCAATGAGTCAACTCTTCGCATGAGGTGGCCAAATTATTGGAGTTTCAGCTTTAGCATCATTCTTTCCAAAGAACACCCAGGACTGATCTCCTTTAGAATGGACTGGTTGGATCTCCTTGCAGTTCAAAGGACTCTCAAGAGTCTTCTCCAACACCACAGTTTATATTAGGATGTTAATATTAAATTGTTTTTGACAATTTGATATGTTAGAACACTGGGGTAAGTATTTTATTTTTCCCCTCAAAACATCATTATCATTAGATCCCATTTTAATTTTACATATGCAGAAACTAAACTATGTAAAGATCAAATAGTGGTACAAATTAAACTATCAGGTTTCAAACCTAGAATGTAATTCTATAGCTTATACAATTAGCACTATATATTGTATTCTTCTCCTTAAAATTCTCCAATAGTTTCCATCTAACTTTAACAAAGTCCAGTCCTTAGAAGGATATAATTAAGTGAGTATATCTTGCATAGTGTCAAGCATACAAGTATTTAATAAATGTAATTGTGCCTTCCCAACTTAACAATTGCTCTTATTCTTAGGGATTGGTGGAACAGATTTTATTAAATGTTTTGTGAACTGGAATCTGAGCAAGTCATTCATTGAGCACACACAAATAAAGGTTGTGTATAAAAGAGAATGGCATCTGTATGCTTCAAGTTTCCTATGTTTTCTGGCTATATACCTATATCAATCAATCTATCTGCAATGGCATATATCATAAATGTATAAACATATAAATGTCTGTAATGGAAAAGGAGACATTAAGAATTATTTCTGGTGCCAAGTGGAAATACATTTTTCAAAAGGTAGCATAGAGCTTTCTCTAATAAAAATTTTGTGCTTTTTGAGAACTAAAGAGGAAAAGGGGTGACAGTCAAGGTTGGAGTAGAAAAAGAAGGACTTTAATACACATACAAGTGTCTCATAATACAAAACTTCTCCCACAGTTCAAAAAGAATTTAATTATCTCCTCTGACTTCAAAAAAAAGAAATATTCAAAAATTTCTAGGAAGCAAGGAGCAAAATGAATTTTATATTACTTTTATTTTTAATCTCTAGATACAAGTTGCTATTTAGTATGTTATTTGCTATTTTATTATTCTACCTAAATAAAATCTTTATGCATACACACACAGTCTTAAGGTTTTAAATAGATTTACTTGATTTTGACTGCCTCCCCCTACCTCCCTAAACTGACAGGTACTTAAACTCTTTAAAAATGAGTGATTTCTGGAGAAGCCCATAAATATTAAGACTCCTAGATTTGTTACCTGTTTCAACAGTCCAGTAATACCAATAATTGGTTGGAATATCTTTAAACCTATTGAGTTTAACTCCATAAGGGTGAAATCAACCAAACTGCAGCCTGGAGCAAATGAACTGCACCATAGAGCTCTCCAAGGTCCTGCCGGTGATGCACCTCTGACACCCACTAATCTCAGACAACGAAAATTGACATTCATCTGGCTGCTTGAAGACATATTGAATCCTACTACTGGATTTAACCATTACAACTACCTCACCCAATGGCTTTGAATTCATTCATCTAGTTCACAATATCTCTTCAATAATCTTATTAGTTTACTTCTTAATTTTATCTATCATATACACCATTTATGAAAGATTACTAATTGTTAAGAGAGTCTATGAATAAGACTAGATATCTATACTGATTGTTTACTACAGTATATATAATAAGATATCCATCCAGATAATTGCATTTTAATGAAGATGACACAAAGTAAAAAGGTATAATAGAGCAATATGCAAAATACATGGAGACACAAGCATCTATACATTTCTGGAAAATTCACATAAGAATGTTAACATGGTGAAAAGTTGTGTGTTAAGGTACAGAGAATTACTATTCAACATTAGCATATTTGTTCCCTGGTGGCTCAGAGGTTAAAGCATCTGCCTCCAATGAGGGAGACCTGGGTTCGATCCCTGGGTCAGGAAGACCCCCTGGAGAAGGAAATGGCAACCCACTCCAGTATTCTTGCCTGGAGAATCCCATGGACGGAGGAGCCTGGTAGGCTACAGTCCACGGGGTCGCAAAGAGTCAGACACGACTGAGCGACTTCATTTACTTACTTACGTTTCCATTTTTAACATTTTCTGATGAAATCATAAATCTTTAAAAACACAAATCATGTAAATGTGTGAAATCTACATTAGACCAAATACTGCAAAAGGCAGAGATATCTTGATAAATATGTACTTCATTGTCACTTTCTGCCCACATGCCTTTCTTGATCATAGTTTTCTTATTGTCAAATTGTGGAGGTTAGACTAGATGATGCATCAGTTGCATTTTGATTTAGATGATTTAAAATATGATCTATAAATATGTCTCTTAGTAATATTGCTAATCATACAATCTGCTACTTGACAGATTATAAAGACAGATGGAGTTCTTAAAGTTCTAGTATATTTCAAGTTTTAACTTCTAAAACACACACCAAAATAATGTATGTAGTGAAATGTTTAAATGGGTATAATGTAAGAATTTCACAAGAAATTTTATATGCAACACAAAAAAGGTTAGAAAATGTCTTTGATGACTAATGATGTTGAGCCTATTTTTATTTACCAATTGGTCATCTGTATTTCTTTCCTGGAAAAATATCTATTCAAGTATTCTAAACATTTTTTAACTGAGTTATTTTTTATATTTTTATATTACATTTTTTATATTAAGTTGTTTATATAATTTAGATATTAACCCCTTATCAATCATTGGCGTATAAATATTTTCTCCCATTCAGTAAATTATCTTTTCATTTTGTGGATGGTTTCCTTTGCTGTGCAAAACCTTTCAGGTTATTTAGGTCTCATTTGTTTATTTTTACGTTTGTTCTTTTGCCTCTAGGGACAGATCTAAAAAAATGTTTCTACAATTTATTTCAAAGTATGTTCTGCCCATGTTCTCATCAAGGAGTTCTACGGTTTGAAGTCTTACATTTAGGTCTTTAATCCATTTTTAGTTCATTTTTCTATAAGGTGTGAAGAAATGTTCTAATTTCATTCTTTTACATATATCTGTTCAGTTTTCACATCACCACTTATTGAAGATTTTTTTTCCATTGTATATTTTTGCCTGCTTGGTCTTAAATTAATTAACCATAAGGGCTTGGGTTAATTCCTGAACTATCTATTCTGTTCCATTAGCCTATATATCTGCTTTTGTATCAATAAAATGTCATTCTGGTTA
Source organism: Oreotragus oreotragus (assembly GCA_006410675.1). Taxonomy (NCBI): domain Eukaryota; kingdom Metazoa; phylum Chordata; class Mammalia; order Artiodactyla; family Bovidae; genus Oreotragus; species Oreotragus oreotragus. The sequence continues at coordinate 55,379 of SJYX01022691.1, forward strand.
CCATAGTTTTGTAGTATAGCTTGAGGTTAAGGACCATGATATCTCCAGTTTTGTAATTTTTTCCTAGGATTGCTTTGGCAATTCAGGGTCTTTTGTGGTTCCATATAAATTTTAGTATTATCTGTTATAGTTCTGTGGAAAATGTCTGTGGAAAATGGGTATTTTGATAGAGAATTGCATTAAATATGTAGACTGTTTCGTGTAGTATGGACATTCCATACTATTTTTCTGATCCACAAACATGGGATATCTTTCAATTTCTTTGTATCATCTTAATTTCCTTATCAATGTTTTATAGCTTTTAGGTTATAGATCTTTCACCTCATTCATTAAGTTTATTACTAGGTGTTTCATTTCATTTGATGTGATTTTAAATGAGACTGTTTACTTTCTCTAATCGTTCATTATTAGTGTATAGAAAAGCAACATATTTTTGTATATCTTATATTCTGCAAATATCAACATATTTTGTATAATCTTGTATCCTGCAACTTAACTGAATTAACTTATTAATTCTAAGTTTTTTGGTAAGGACTAGGATTTTCTATATATAGTACCATGCCATCTGAAAATAGTGACAGCATCATGATGAAAGAAACAACAATGAGATATCACCTTACACCTATCAGAATGGCTATCATCAAAAAGACCACACATAACAAATGTTAGAAAGCATGTGGAGAAAAGGGAAACCTTTGTACACTGTTGGTGGGGATGTAAATTTGGATAAGCAAATACATGGAAAATAGTATGGAGGTTCCTCAGAAACTAAAATTAGAACTACCAGATGATACAGCAATTCCACTCTGGGGAAAATATCCTTTAAATTTTTAAATGTTAATTTAAAAAGATATACATTCCCAACGTTCATAGAGCATTATTTAAAATAGCCGAGAAATGGAAACAACCTAAATGTCAGTCAACAGATGAATGGATACAAAAGATGTGGTATATACATAAAATAGAATATTACTCAGCTATGAAAAAGAATTATGTCTACAATTTGTGACAATGTGAATAGACCTTGAGGGTATCATACATAGTGAAAAAGTAAGACAGAGAAAGATAAATATTCTATATTATCATTTATATGTAGAATCTTAACAAATAAATATAACAACAAATAGATTCACATATACAGAGAACAAACTAGTGGTTACCAATGGAGAAGGAAGGCAGGGAGAGTCCTATAAACATAGGGATTTAAGAAATACAACCTATTATGTATAAAATAAATAAGCAACAAGGTATATAACACAGAGAATATAGCTAGTATTTTATAATAACTTTAAATAGAGTATAACTCAGTAGGAAATATTAAATCACTATATTGCACACCTGAAACTACCACAATGTTGTAAATCAACTATACTTCAATAAAAAGAGTTAAGAAAATAATGAAAGAATCAGTGATTTAGTGATCAGCAATTTGATTAAAATTGCAATTTTCTAATTCTATTGAGTTAAATATGTTTATTGTATATCTACCTTTTTGAAAATATTGGAGCACATCATCCAAATTTTGACAGATATATCACTCCTCTGATTTTTTAATTGTAACTAAGATTTTTTAAATTGTAACAACCAACACTGTCTCCATGAGAGGTTCTTTAAATTTTTGGCCCCAAATTTGCCAGTATTCTTGAAGTTAGCTGGTACATTAGGTTATTGCTGCGTGGCTGAAGCAATAGGAATGTATTTCTCACAGTTCCAGGGGCTGGAAGCCCAAGATCAAAGTGTCAGTAAATTTACTTTCCCCTGAGGCCTTTCTCCTTACCTTGTTCAGGTGTGCCTTTCCCCCTGCACGTGGTCTTCCCCTTGTGTGTGTATATCTCTAGTCCCTAGCTATACACCCAAGTTCCTCTTCTTATAAGGCCACCAGCCAGGTTGGATTAGGCCCTACCGCAAAGGCTCCATTTTGGCTTAATCAGCTCTTTTAAGGTCCTGTATCCAAATATAGTCATATTCTGAGATACTGGAGGTTAGGATTTCAACATATGAATTTGGTGATGAGGAAACACAATTCAGCCCTTAATAACTTGAGAAAAAATCAGGGGATCTCAGCATTCAGTTGATCCATGAGTTTTCAGAATGTCTCTGTTCTCAGCTCCATTTACTGTTCTCAAGAGCAAATGTTCTCTTCACAATTTCCTGAAACTAAATTTTCAGTTTTCCGCTGGTGTGGCTTCACTGCTCAGGATGAAAGAGGATCTAGATATTCCTTCTTAATTTCATCTTAGGCCATCTTTTGTTCAATCCTTTTCTTTTTAGTCCTAGTTTTATGCCACTTCCAAAGCTACAAGTGCTATTAACATTTGTGTGTTTGGATTGTTAGCTAATATTTAACTGATTGCTTCTTGGCTTTCATCCCTGGCTTAGAGATCAGGTTTCAGTTAAGACCCGTTTGTACACCTGCTTATTAGCTTCTGAAATTAGTGACTCTAATAACTCCTCTCATTCAGTCTTAGAATATTTGCTCACTTTGTAAAAAATTCTTCCCCCGTCTGACACTTGAGTGTGATCTAAAAGAAAAAAATGTTTGTGTTCTAACTGTCATCTTAAGTCTGAAATTATAAAATACGTGAGGATATTCAAAAATAGATATTTTTCATAAAATTTAGATTTATGATAAATATATATTTTTAATATTACAGTTGCATTTGCTACTCAATGAAGATTATAATGTTTGCCTCACAGTTAAGTCAGGTTAGCTCTTTTACTCTTTGGTGTAGTTATTTTTCTTGTTTAATTTTTGAAGTTATTAAAATTCAGTCCTAAATGGGGAAGTCAGAACGAGGGCATGCATATTCAGTTGTCAAGGATTAGTTGTTATATAGTACCACTTTATTTTATATTGTACCTTTCCCATTCAATTTCACAAATAAAGTTAATACTACAGAAAGAAATGCTGTAAGAAGTAAGATTAAACCATCCTAAATAGTATTCAGTAAATGTTCATGGTGGGTATTAATGAATGGGATAACAACTTCTTAATCTTTAAAATATTTCTTTGTGATAGAAGAGTCAAAATATTTTTCAAAAAAAGGTAGCTAACTGAAGGAACAATCAGTATATATTGTCCACAGTTACATTATTTGGTCCAAACTGGGGTGTATATGTGTGATTTGGTGATCTAACTCTATGGTTTTCTTGGATTTCGCCTAAACTGTTTCCTAAGATTATTTTCCGATATAAATATTTGAAAGTGATTCTAGCCCAGAAATAACACACAGCTTAAAAATACATATTTAGGAGGAAAACAAGATGGCAGAGGAGTAGGTGGACACAGAGTATGTCTCTCTCCAAGGACACATCAGGAATACACCTTCAGACACAGAAGTGCATGCAGAACACCAGCTGAGAGTGGACAGGAGTATCTGACCAGCAGAAATGAATATATAGACCCAAGCCCCAACTCAAAATCAAGCCCTGAGCCTTTGGACTGGGAGCACTGACTCCAAGACCCTCGACTACCAGAGAACTAACCCTAGGGGGTATCAAATAGTGAGAATTCACACTGGAATACAAGACCTGGCATCACCCAAACACCAGTAGCACCCTGTGTGGGACATCTCATCTAAACAACAAACAAAAAATACAAACCCAGTCATCAGCAGATAGGATTACCACCTCACTCAGCCTTGCCCATCAGAGGCGAAACAAACAAACAAAGAAAAACTCAGCTCAGATCTCACCCTATAAGAAACTTATACAAATCACTGGACCAATCTTAGAGGCAGAAACCAAAAGGAAGAAAGAATTCAACCTTGAAGCCTGGGAAAAGCAGACCTCAAATACAATAAGTGATAAAAAAAAAAAAAAAAAGAAAAGAAAAGACAGAGAACTACTACACAAATGAAGGAACAAACTAGAAACACAGAAGTCCAAATAAATGAAGAGGAAACAGGCAAACTACCTGGGAAAGAATTCAGAACAATGATAGTAAAGATGATCAAAACCTTGAAAGCAAAATGGAGAAACTGCAAGAATCAATTAACAAAGACCTCAAAGAATTAAAGAATAAACATGCAGAGACAACACCATTACTGAAATTAAAAATATTCTAGAAGGAATCAATAGCAGCCTATCTGAAGCAGAAGAATGAATCAGTGAGCTGGAAGATAAAATGGTGGAAATAACTTCTGAAGAGCAGAATAAAGTGAAAACAATAAAAAGAACTGAGGATAGTCTCAGAGACCTTTGGGACAATATGAAACTCACCAACATCCTAATTATAGGGGTCCCAGAAAAAAAAGAGAAAAGGAAAGGGTATGAGAAAATTTTTGAAGAGATTACAGCTGAAAATTTCCCCAACATGAAAAAGGAAATAGTCAATCAAGTCCAAGAGGCACAAAGAGTCCCATACAGGATAAACCCAAGGAGAAACATGCCAAGAGAAATACTAATCAAACTAACAAAGACTAGACACAAAAAGAATATTAAGAGCAGCAAGGGAGAAGCAACAACTAAACATAAAAGGGAAACCCCATACATTTGACAGCTACTCTTTCAGCAGAAATTCTGCAGGCCAGAAGGGAATGGCAGGATATATTTAAAGTCAGTCAGTTCAGTCACTCAGTCATGTCCAGCTCTTTGTGACCCCATGAATCACAGCACACCAGGCCTCCCTGTCCATCACCAACTATTTACTTACTTACGTTTCCATTTTTAACATTTTCTGATGAAATCATAAATCTTTAAAAACACAAATCATGTAAATGTGTGAAATCTACATTAGACCAAATACTGCAAAAGGCAGAGATATCTTGATAAATATGTACTTCATTGTCACTTTCTGCCCACATGCCTTTCTTGATCATAGTTTTCTTATTGTCAAATTGTGGAGGTTAGACTAGATGATGCATCAGTTGCATTTTGATTTAGATGATTTAAAATATGATCTATAAATATGTCTCTTAGTAATATTGCTAATCATACAATCTGCTACTTGACAGATTATAAAGACAGATGGAGTTCTTAAAGTTCTAGTATATTTCAAGTTTTAACTTCTAAAACACACACCAAAATAATGTATGTAGTGAAATGTTTAAATGGGTATAATGTAAGAATTTCACAAGAAATTTTATATGCAACACAAAAAAGGTTAGAAAATGTCTTTGATGACTAATGATGTTGAGCCTATTTTTATTTACCAATTGGTCATCTGTATTTCTTTCCTGGAAAAATATCTATTCAAGTATTCTAAACATTTTTTAACTGAGTTATTTTTTATATTTTTATATTACATTTTTTATATTAAGTTGTTTATATAATTTAGATATTAACCCCTTATCAATCATTGGCGTATAAATATTTTCTCCCATTCAGTAAATTATCTTTTCATTTTGTGGATGGTTTCCTTTGCTGTGCAAAACCTTTCAGGTTATTTAGGTCTCATTTGTTTATTTTTACGTTTGTTCTTTTGCCTCTAGGGACAGATCTAAAAAAATGTTTCTACAATTTATTTCAAAGTATGTTCTGCCCATGTTCTCATCAAGGAGTTCTACGGTTTGAAGTCTTACATTTAGGTCTTTAATCCATTTTTAGTTCATTTTTCTATAAGGTGTGAAGAAATGTTCTAATTTCATTCTTTTACATATATCTGTTCAGTTTTCACATCACCACTTATTGAAGATTTTTTTTCCATTGTATATTTTTGCCTGCTTGGTCTTAAATTAATTAACCATAAGTGCTTGGGTTAATTCCTGAACTATCTATTCTGTTCCATTAGCCTATATATCTGCTTTTGTATCAATAAAATGTCATTCTGGTTACCATAGTTTTGTAGTATAGCTTGAGGTTAAGGACCATGATATCTCCAGTTTTGTAATTTTTTCCTAGGATTGCTTTGGCAATTCAGGGTCTTTTGTGGTTCCATATAAATTTTAGTATTATCTGTTATAGTTCTGTGGAAAATGTCTGTGGAAAATGGGTATTTTGATAGAGAATTGCATTAAATATGTAGACTGTTTCGTGTAGTATGGACATTCCATACTATTTTTCTGATCCACAAACATGGGATATCTTTCAATTTCTTTGTATCATCTTAATTTCCTTATCAATGTTTTATAGCTTTTAGGTTATAGATCTTTCACCTCATTCATTAAGTTTATTACTAGGTGTTTCATTTCATTTGATGTGATTTTAAATGAGACTGTTTACTTTCTCTAATCGTTCATTATTAGTGTATAGAAAAGCAACATATTTTTGTATATCTTATATTCTGCAAATATCAACATATTTTGTATAATCTTGTATCCTGCAACTTAACTGAATTAACTTATTAATTCTAAGTTTTTTGGTAAGGACTAGGATTTTCTATATATAGTACCATGCCATCTGAAAATAGTGACAGCATCATGATGAAAGAAACAACAATGAGATATCACCTTACACCTATCAGAATGGCTATCATCAAAAAGACCACACATAACAAATGTTAGAAAGCATGTGGAGAAAAGGGAAACCTTTGTACACTGTTGGTGGGGATGTAAATTTGGATAAGCAAATACATGGAAAATAGTATGGAGGTTCCTCAGAAACTAAAATTAGAACTACCAGATGATACAGCAATTCCACTCTGGGGAAAATATCCTTTAAATTTTTAAATGTTAATTTAAAAAGATATACATTCCCAACGTTCATAGAGCATTATTTAAAATAGCCGAGAAATGGAAACAACCTAAATGTCAGTCAACAGATGAATGGATACAAAAGATGTGGTATATACATAAAATAGAATATTACTCAGCTATGAAAAAGAATTATGTCTACAATTTGTGACAATGTGAATAGACCTTGAGGGTATCATACATAGTGAAAAAGTAAGACAGAGAAAGATAAATATTCTATATTATCATTTATATGTAGAATCTTAACAAATAAATATAACAACAAATAGATTCACATATACAGAGAACAAACTAGTGGTTACCAATGGAGAAGGAAGGCAGGGAGAGTCCTATAAACATAGGGATTTAAGAAATACAACCTATTATGTATAAAATAAATAAGCAACAAGGTATATAACACAGAGAATATAGCTAGTATTTTATAATAACTTTAAATAGAGTATAACTCAGTAGGAAATATTAAATCACTATATTGCACACCTGAAACTACCACAATGTTGTAAATCAACTATACTTCAATAAAAAGAGTTAAGAAAATAATGAAAGAATCAGTGATTTAGTGATCAGCAATTTGATTAAAATTGCAATTTTCTAATTCTATTGAGTTAAATATGTTTATTGTATATCTACCTTTTTGAAAATATTGGAGCACATCATCCAAATTTTGACAGATATATCACTCCTCTGATTTTTTAATTGTAACTAAGATTTTTTAAATTGTAACAATCAACACTGTCTCCATGAGAGGTTCTTTAAATTTTTGGCCCCAAATTTGCCAGTATTCTTGAAGTTAGCTGGTACATTAGGTTATTGCTGCGTGGCTGAAGCAATAGGAATGTATTTCTCACAGTTCCAGGGGCTGGAAGCCCAAGATCAAAGTGTCAGTAAATTTACTTTCCCCTGAGGCCTTTCTCCTTACCTTGTTCAGGTGTGCCTTTCCCCCTGCACGTGGTCTTCCCCTTGTGTGTGTATATCTCTAGTCCCTAGCTATACACCCAAGTTCCTCTTCTTATAAGGCCACCAGCCAGGTTGGATTAGGCCCTACCGCAAAGGCTCCATTTTGGCTTAATCAGCTCTTTTAAGGTCCTGTATCCAAATATAGTCATATTCTGAGATACTGGAGGTTAGGATTTCAACATATGAATTTGGTGATGAGGAAACACAATTCAGCCCTTAATAACTTGAGAAAAAATCAGGGGATCTCAGCATTCAGTTGATCCATGAGTTTTCAGAATGTCTCTGTTCTCAGCTCCATTTACTGTTCTCAAGAGCAAATGTTCTCTTCACAATTTCCTGAAACTAAATTTTCAGTTTTCCGCTGGTGTGGCTTCACTGCTCAGGATGAAAGAGGATCTAGATATTCCTTCTTAATTTCATCTTAGGCCATCTTTTGTTCAATCCTTTTCTTTTTAGTCCTAGTTTTATGCCACTTCCAAAGCTACAAGTGCTATTAACATTTGTGTGTTTGGATTGTTAGCTAATATTTAACTGATTGCTTCTTGGCTTTCATCCCTGGCTTAGAGATCAGGTTTCAGTTAAGACCCGTTTGTACACCTGCTTATTAGCTTCTGAAATTAGTGACTCTAATAACTCCTCTCATTCAGTCTTAGAATATTTGCTCACTTTGTAAAAAATTCTTCCCCCGTCTGACACTTGAGTGTGATCTAAAAGAAAAAAATGTTTGTGTTCTAACTGTCATCTTAAGTCTGAAATTATAAAATACGTGAGGATATTCAAAAATAGATATTTTTCATAAAATTTAGATTTATGATAAATATATATTTTTAATATTACAGTTGCATTTGCTACTCAATGAAGATTATAATGTTTGCCTCACAGTTAAGTCAGGTTAGCTCTTTTACTCTTTGGTGTAGTTATTTTTCTTGTTTAATTTTTGAAGTTATTAAAATTCAGTCCTAAATGGGGAAGTCAGAACGAGGGCATGCATATTCAGTTGTCAAGGATTAGTTGTTATATAGTACCACTTTATTTTATATTGTACCTTTCCCATTCAATTTCACAAATAAAGTTAATACTACAGAAAGAAATGCTGTAAGAAGTAAGATTAAACCATCCTAAATAGTATTCAGTAAATGTTCATGGTGGGTATTAATGAATGGGATAACAACTTCTTAATCTTTAAAATATTTCTTTGTGATAGAAGAGTCAAAATATTTTTCAAAAAAAGGTAGCTAACTGAAGGAACAATCAGTATATATTGTCCACAGTTACATTATTTGGTCCAAACTGGGGTGTATATGTGTGATTTGGTGATCTAACTCTATGGTTTTCTTGGATTTCGCCTAAACTGTTTCCTAAGATTATTTTCCGATATAAATATTTGAAAGTGATTCTAGCCCAGAAATAACACACAGCTTAAAAATACATATTTAGGAGGAAAACAAGATGGCAGAGGAGTAGGTGGACACAGAGTATGTCTCTCTCCAAGGACACATCAGGAATACACCTTCAGACACAGAAGTGCATGCAGAACACCAGCTGAGAGTGGACAGGAGTATCTGACCAGCAGAAATGAATATATAGACCCAAGCCCCAACTCAAAATCAAGCCCTGAGCCTTTGGACTGGGAGCACTGACTCCAAGACCCTCGACTACCAGAGAACTAACCCTAGGGGGTATCAAATAGTGAGAATTCACACTGGAATACAAGACCTGGCATCACCCAAACACCAGTAGCACCCTGTGTGGGACATCTCATCTAAACAACAAACAAAAAATACAAACCCAGTCATCAGCAGATAGGATTACCACCTCACTCAGCCTTGCCCATCAGAGGCGAAACAAACAAACAAAGAAAAACTCAGCTCAGATCTCACCCTATAAGAAACTTATACAAATCACTGGACCAATCTTAGAGGCAGAAACCAAAAGGAAGAAAGAATTCAACCTTGAAGCCTGGGAAAAGCAGACCTCAAATACAATAAGTGATAAAAAAAAAAAAAAAGAAAAGAAAAGACAGAGAACTACTACACAAATGAAGGAACAAACTAGAAACACAGAAGTCCAAATAAATGAAGAGGAAACAGGCAAACTACCTGGGAAAGAATTCAGAACAATGATAGTAAAGATGATCAAAACCTTGAAAGCAAAATGGAGAAACTGCAAGAATCAATTAACAAAGACCTCAAAGAATTAAAGAATAAACATGCAGAGACAACACCATTACTGAAATTAAAAATATTCTAGAAGGAATCAATAGCAGCCTATCTGAAGCAGAAGAATGAATCAGTGAGCTGGAAGATAAAATGGTGGAAATAACTTCTGAAGAGCAGAATAAAGTGAAAACAATAAAAAGAACTGAGGATAGTCTCAGAGACCTTTGGGACAATATGAAACTCACCAACATCCTAATTATAGGGGTCCCAGAAAAAAAAGAGAAAAGGAAAGGGTATGAGAAAATTTTTGAAGAGATTACAGCTGAAAATTTCCCCAACATGAAAAAGGAAATAGTCAATCAAGTCCAAGAGGCACAAAGAGTCCCATACAGGATAAACCCAAGGAGAAACATGCCAAGAGAAATACTAATCAAACTAACAAAGACTAGACACAAAAAGAATATTAAGAGCAGCAAGGGAGAAGCAACAACTAAACATAAAAGGGAAACCCCATACATTTGACAGCTACTCTTTCAGCAGAAATTCTGCAGGCCAGAAGGGAATGGCAGGATATATTTAAAGTCAGTCAGTTCAGTCACTCAGTCATGTCCAGCTCTTTGTGACCCCATGAATCACAGCACACCAGGCCTCCCTGTCCATCACCAACTCCCGGAGTTCACTCAAACTCACGTCCATCAAAGCAGTGATGCCATCCAGCCATCTCATCCTCTGTCGTCCCCTTCTCCTTCTGCCCCCAATCCCTCCCAGCATCAGAGTCTTTTCCAATGAGTCAGCTCTCCACATGAAGTGGCCAAAGTACTGGAGTTTCAGCTTTAGCATCATTCCTTCCAAAGAAATCCCAGGGTTGATCTCCTTCAGAATGGACTGGTTGGATCTCCTTGCAGTCCAAGGGACTCTCAAACACTTTCATCAAGAGGCTTTTTAGTTCCTCTTCACTTTCTGCCATAAGGGTGGTGTCATCTGCATATCCCATAGATAGCTTAACTTTACACCTAAAACAACTGGATAAAGAAGAATAACAGCAACCCCCAAAAAAAAAAAAAAACCATATTAGTAGAAGGAAAGAAATCCTAATGATTAGAGCAGAAATAAATGAAAAAGAAATGAAAGAAACAATAGTAAAAGTTAATAAAACTAAAAGCTTATTCTTTGAGAAGATAAACCTAATTGACAAACCTTTAGCCAGACTCATCAAGAAAAGAAGAGAGAAGAATCTAGTCAACAAAATCAGAAATGAAAAAGGAGAGTTTACAACAGACAATGCAGAAATACAAATGATTATAAGAGACTATTATGAAAAACTATATGGCAATAAAATAGCCTGGAAGAAACAGACAGATTGTTAGAAAAGTTCAATTTTCCAAGACTGAACAAGGAAGAAATAGAAATTATGAACAACCCAATTACAAGCACTGAAACTGAAGCTTTGATGAAAAATCTCCCAAAAAACAAAAGCCCAAGGCCAGATGGCTTCACAGGAGAATTCTATCAAACATTTAGAGAAGAGCTAATGCCTATCCTTCTAAAACTCTTTCAAAAAATTGCAGAGGAAGGAACACTTCCAAACTCATTTTATGAGGCCACCTACACCCTGATACCAAAACCAGAAAAAGACAACATACAAACACACATACACAAAGAAAAACTACAGGCCAATATCACTGATGAACATAGATGCAAAAATCCTCAACAAAATTTTAGCAAACAGAATTCAGCAACACACCAAAAAGCTCATACACCACGATCAAGTTGGGTTTATTCCAGGGATGCAGGATTCTTCAATATATGCAAATCAATGATTGTGATATACCACATTGACAAATTGAAAGATAAAAACCATATGATCATCTCAATAGATGCAGAAAAAGCCTTTGACAAAATTCAGCACCCATTTATGATTAAAACTCTTCAAAAAATGGGCATAGAAGGAACCTACCTCAACATAGTAAAGGCCATATATGATAATCCTACAGCAAATATTATTCTTAATGGTGAAGAACAGAAAGCATTCCCCTTAAGATCAGGAACAAGACAAGGATGTCCACTTTCACCACTATTATTCAACATAGTTCTGGAAGTCCTAGCTACAGCAATCAGAGAAGAAAAAAATAAAAGGAATCCAGATCAGAAGAGAAGATGTAAAGCCTTCATTGTTTGCAGGTGACATGATACTGTACATAGAAAACCCTAAAGATAGTATCAGGAAATCACTAAAAGTATCAGTGAATTTAACAAAGTTGCAGGATACAAAATCAATACACAGAAATCACTTGCATTTCTATATACTAACAATGAAAAATCAGAAAGAGAAATTAAGGAATCAACCCCATTCACCATTGCAACAAAGTGAATTCAATATCTAAGAATAAACTTACCTAGGGAAAAAAAAGAACTGTACACAGAAAATTATAAGACACTGATAAAAGAAATCAAACAGAACATAAACAGATGGAGAGATATTCCATGTTCCTGGGTAGGAAGAATCAATATTGTGAAAATGACTATACTACCAAAGGCAACCTACAGATTTAAATTGACCCCTATTAAATTACCAATGGCATTTTTCACAGAACTAGAACAAAAAAAATTCACAATCCATATGGAAACACAAAAGACCAGAATAGCCAAAGCAGTTTTGAGAAAGAATGGAGCTGGAGAAATCAACCTTCCTGACTTCAGATTATACTACAAAGCTACAGTCATCAAGACAGTATGGTACTGGCACAAAAACAGAAATGTAGACCAATAGGACAAGATAGAAAGCCAAGAAATAAACCCATGCACCTATGGGTACCTTATTTTTGACAAAGGAGGCAAGAATATACAATGGGGCAAAGATAGCTTCTTCAATAAATGGTGCTGGGAAAACTGGACAGCTACATGTAAAAGAATGAAATTAGAATACTTCCTAACACCATACAGAAAGATAAACTAAAAATGTATTAAAGACCTAAATGTAAGACCAGAAACTATAAAACTCTTAGAGGAAAATATAGGCAGAACACTCGATGACATAAATCAAAGCAAGATTCTCTATGACCCACCTCCTAGAGTAACTGAAATAAAAACAAAATTAAGCAAGTGGGACCTGACTAAATTTAAGTTTTTGCACAGCAAAGGAAAGTATAAGCAAGGTGAGAAGACAACCCTCAGAATGGGAGAAAATAATAACAAATGAAACAACTGACAAAGGATTAATTTCCAAAATATACAAGCAGCTCATACAACTCAATGCCAGAAAAACAAACAACCCAACCAAAAAGTGGGGAAAAGTGAGTGAGTCTGAAGTGAATCAGAAAGAAGACATACAGATGGCTAACAAACACATGAAAAGATGCTCAACATTGCTCATCATTAGAGAAATACAAATTAAAACCATAATGAGGTATCACCTGACACCAGTCAGAATAGCCATTATCAAAAAGTCTACAAACAATAAATGCTGGAGAGGGTGTGTAGAAAAGGGAATGCTCTTGCATTGTTGGTGGAAATGTAAATTGATACAGCCACTATGGAAGATGATATGGAGATTCCTTAAAAAATTAGGAATAAACTACCATATGACCCAGCAGTCCCACTCCTAGGTATATACCCTTAGGAGACCAGGGTTGAAAAAGACACATGTATCCCATTGTTCATTGCAGCACTATTTACAACAGCTAGAACATGGAAGCAACCTAGATTTCCATTGACAGATGAAGGGATAAAGAAATTGTGGTACATATGCACAAAGGAACACATTTGAGTCAGTTCTGATGAGGTGGATGAACCTAGAACCTATTATACAGAATGAAGTGAGTCAGAAAGAGAAATATAAATATCGTATTCTAACGCACATATAAGAATCTAGAAAAATGGTATGGAAGAATTTACTTACAGGGCAGCAGTGGAGAAGCAGACAGAGAGAATAGACTTATGGACATGGGGAGTGGGGAGGAGAGGGGGAGGTGTATGGAAACAGTAACATGGAATGTATGTAAAATAGACATACATAGAATACCGTATGTAAAATAGACAGCCAGTGGGAATTTGCTGTATGGCTCAGGAAAAACAAACTGGGATTCTGTATCAACCTAGAGGGATGGCATGGGGAGGAAGATAGGAGGGAGATTCAGAAGGGAGGGGATATATGTATACCTATGGTTGATTCATGTTGAGGTTTGACAGAAAAACAACAAGATTCTATAAAGCAATTATCCTTCAATAAAAAAAATTTAATACATATTTAAATCAATGAACTACATAAATTGTGCCATTGAGTTTCAGGGCACAGCTTAGTCTTAGCTAAAAGCTGTCTTCCATGTAAGATGCATAATTCAATTTTGAAATTTTACCTGCTTTGTCTGAAAATCAACAACTGTGCAAGCATGAGAATTATGTGTTTCAATAGAATAAATCAAACTCTTTCAAAATTGTCATGGCAACTTACTTCTAAAAAAATGATTCATCTTGGACAAGAAAATTAAAATAATCTTAACATTGTTCAATAATTAATATAACATGCTGCATGGTAATATATGTAAATTATAATGTAATTTAAACAATTATAGATCTATTTGTATATAGCCCACATAATATATATACACAGGAGGCATTGGTTCTATCCCTGGTTTGGGAAGATCCCCTGGAGAAGGAAATGACAAACACTCCAGTATTCTTGCCTGGGAAATCC
>SJYX01022691.1:69848-82033 GCA_006410675.1 Oreotragus oreotragus
GAATCAACCCCATTCACCATTGCAACAAAGTGAATTCAATATCTAAGAATAAACTTACCTAGGGAAAAAAAAGAACTGTACACAGAAAATTATAAGACACTGATAAAAGAAATCAAACAGAACATAAACAGATGGAGAGATATTCCATGTTCCTGGGTAGGAAGAATCAATATTGTGAAAATGACTATACTACCAAAGGCAACCTACAGATTTAAATTGACCCCTATTAAATTACCAATGGCATTTTTCACAGAACTAGAACAAAAAAAATTCACAATCCATATGGAAACACAAAAGACCAGAATAGCCAAAGCAGTTTTGAGAAAGAATGGAGCTGGAGAAATCAACCTTCCTGACTTCAGATTATACTACAAAGCTACAGTCATCAAGACAGTATGGTACTGGCACAAAAACAGAAATGTAGACCAATAGGACAAGATAGAAAGCCAAGAAATAAACCCATGCACCTATGGGTACCTTATTTTTGACAAAGGAGGCAAGAATATACAATGGGGCAAAGATAGCTTCTTCAATAAATGGTGCTGGGAAAACTGGACAGCTACATGTAAAAGAATGAAATTAGAATACTTCCTAACACCATACAGAAAGATAAACTAAAAATGTATTAAAGCCCTAAATGTAAGACCAGAAACTATAAAACTCTTAGAGGAAAATATAGGCAGAACACTCGATGACATAAATCAAAGCAAGATTCTCTATGACCCACCTCCTAGAGTAACTGAAATAAAAACAAAATTAAGCAAGTGGGACCTGACTAAATTTAAGTTTTTGCACAGCAAAGGAAAGTATAAGCAAGGTGAGAAGACAACCCTCAGAATGGGAGAAAATAATAACAAATGAAACAACTGACAAAGGATTAATTTCCAAAATATACAAGCAGCTCATACAACTCAATGCCAGAAAAACAAACAACCCAACCAAAAAGTGGGGAAAAGTGAGTGAGTCTGAAGTGAATCAGAAAGAAGACATACAGATGGCTAACAAACACATGAAAAGATGCTCAACATTGCTCATCATTAGAGAAATACAAATTAAAACCATAATGAGGTATCACCTGACACCAGTCAGAATAGCCATTATCAAAAAGTCTACAAACAATAAATGCTGGAGAGGGTGTGTAGAAAAGGGAATGCTCTTGCATTGTTGGTGGAAATGTAAATTGATACAGCCACTATGGAAGATGATATGGAGATTCCTTAAAAAATTAGGAATAAACTACCATATGACCCAGCAGTCCCACTCCTAGGTATATACCCTTAGGAGACCAGGGTTGAAAAAGACACATGTATCCCATTGTTCATTGCAGCACTATTTACAACAGCTAGAACATGGAAGCAACCTAGATTTCCATTGACAGATGAAGGGATAAAGAAATTGTGGTACATATGCACAAAGGAACACATTTGAGTCAGTTCTGATGAGGTGGATGAACCTAGAACCTATTATACAGAATGAAGTGAGTCAGAAAGAGAAATATAAATATCGTATTCTAACGCACATATAAGAATCTAGAAAAATGGTATGGAAGAATTTACTTACAGGGCAGCAGTGGAGAAGCAGACAGAGAGAATAGACTTATGGACATGGGGAGTGGGGAGGAGAGGGGGAGGTGTATGGAAACAGTAACATGGAATGTATGTAAAATAGACATACATAGAATACCGTATGTAAAATAGACAGCCAGTGGGAATTTGCTGTATGGCTCAGGAAAAACAAACTGGGATTCTGTATCAACCTAGAGGGATGGCATGGGGAGGAAGATAGGAGGGAGATTCAGAAGGGAGGGGATATATGTATACCTATGGTTGATTCATGTTGAGGTTTGACAGAAAAACAACAAGATTCTATAAAGCAATTATCCTTCAATAAAAAAAATTTAATACATATTTAAATCAATGAACTACATAAATTGTGCCATTGAGTTTCAGGGCACAGCTTAGTCTTAGCTAAAAGCTGTCTTCCATGTAAGATGCATAATTCAATTTTGAAATTTTACCTGCTTTGTCTGAAAATCAACAACTGTGCAAGCATGAGAATTATGTGTTTCAATAGAATAAATCAAACTCTTTCAAAATTGTCATGGCAACTTACTTCTAAAAAAATGATTCATCTTGGACAAGAAAATTAAAATAATCTTAACATTGTTCAATAATTAATATAACATGCTGCATGGTAATATATGTAAATTATAATGTAATTTAAACAATTATAGATCTATTTGTATATAGCCCACATAATATATATACACAGGAGGCATTTGTTCTATCCCTGGTTTGGGAAGATCCCCTGGAGAAGGAAATGACAAACACTCCAGTATTCTTGCCTGGGAAATCCCATGGACAGAGGAACCCAACAGTATATATATATATATATATATATATATATATATAGGAGGCAGACACAAAGACAGAAAGAGAAAGAACAAAACAGAAAGATTAAAGATATTAGTAAAAAGTCTTTCTTGCTATGTGTCAGGAGCCAGGAAAATGGGGTCGGAGAGAAGAAGTAAGACAGGTACTCTTTTAACTTACTAGCACAGCAAGTATTTTGGAAAAGCCCTTCTGTAAAAAGTGCTTGGAAACATGCTTCTGTTATTGACACAGAGGAATTAATGTGACGAAAGCCAAGAAATTATTGTGATCTTGTCTGGAAAATCATATTGACTACTGCACATTATTTTCAGGAGAAAAACAATCATGTTTTTTTATGAACTCTGAAAATACATTTTGTTGATTCTAATTAAAGAATCATGATGTGAAGCTCTGACAAAAAAATAAGCTACTTATATTTTCTAATATCATAATCAAGATGAAAGAATTTTGCTACATCTTCTCTCTATATATATATTTTTTGCTGAAACTACGGCTCCAGGATTTTTAAATAAGAATTTCCACATGAAGATGAGTGTGTTTATAACATATTGGAACAATTTTGTTCTCTTTCCTTTTTCATCCTAATTGACTCAAGGAAATGGGTGTTAGAATAAAAACTCATGCTCACATTCAGAGGATTATTTGCTGAACACCAGGAAAACTCTAAAGACAACAGCAACTTTGGCTCCAGCAGTGACTTCTGAAAAGCATCCCAGAAATTGTTTCAGTTCAGTTCAGTCACTCAGTCGTGTCCGACTATTTGCAACCACATGAATCGCAGAACACCAGGCCTCCCTGTTCATCAGCAACTCCCGGAGTTCACTCAGACTCACGTCTATCGAGTCAGTGATGCCATCCAGCCATCTCATCCTCTGTTGTGCCCTTCTCCTCCTGACCCCAATCCCTCCCAGCATCATAGTCTTTTCCAATGAGTCAACTCTTCACATCAGTTGGCCAAAGTACTGGAGTTTCAGCTTTAGCATCATTCCTTCCAAAGAAATCCCAGGGCTGATCTCCTTCAGAATGGACTGGTTGGATCTCCTTGCAGTCCAAGGGACTCTCAAGAGTCTTCTCCAACACCACAGTTCAAAAGCATCAATTCTTGAGTGCTCAGCCTTCTTCACAGTCCAACTCTCACATCCATACATGACCACAGGAAAAACCATAGCCTTGACTAGGCGGACCTTAGTTGGCAAAGTAATGTCTCTACTTTTGAATATGCTATCTAGATTGGTAATAACTCTTATTCCAAGGAGTAAGTGTCTTTTAATTTCATGGCTGCAATCACCATCTGCAGTGATTTTGGAGCCCAAAAAAATAAAGTCTGACACTATTTCCACTGTTTCCCCATCTATTTCCCATGATAAATAAATGTTGTGTTATTAAAGTTTCCCAAGATGGCTCAGTACAAAATATATTATACAACTATATATTTTCACACCAACATTCCTGTGGCTACATGAACCACAGAACATTGTGGGGGTAGAGAATCTTGGCATGTGGTGAGACAGACATTTCTATCAGAAGAGTAATTTTCTGTGCAAGACATCTAAATTTCCATAAAATTAAGGCTTTTGACAAGCTCTTCAAAACTTCTTCTAGTTCCAAAATAATATGCCCTTGTTTCTTTTATTTAGCTCAATATAAAAAAACCACATTTATAGGCAGTATACATAATTTGAAAATAGGTAATAGGCATGAGCTGTTTGTGAGTGGGAAAGTCTTCAAATGTTATTTATGTGTTCTCTAATATTTTACCTCCAAGCTTGGAACAAAAGACACTGTCAGGATATGTCCCATCAGTTCAGTTCAGTTCCGTCACTCAGTTGTGTCCAACTCTTGTGACCCCATGGACTACAGCACACCAGGCCTCCCTGTCCATCACCAATTCCTGGAGTTTACTCACACTTATGTCCATTGAGTCCATGATGCCATCAAACCATCTCATCTTCTGTTGTCCCCTTCTCCTCCTGCCTTCAATCTTTCCCAGTATCAGGGTCTTTTCAAAAGATTCAGCTCTTCACATCAGGTGGCCAAAGTATTGGAGCTTCAGCTTCAGCATCAGTCCTTCTGATGAACATTCAGGACTGATTTCCCTTAGGATGGATTGGTTGGACGTCCTTTCAGTCCAAGGGACTCTCAAGAGTCTTTTCCAACACCAGAATTCAAAAGCATCAATTCTTCAGCATGTCTCATAGTTGTCATTATTTATTTTCCAAACTACCCATTGAGAGTATCCCCCATGAAAGATGTATACACACTAAGTTTTGAAAAGAATGTAATCAAGTTATGACAAACATAGACAGTATATTAAAAAGTAGAGACATTACTTTGTCAACAAAGGTCCATATAGTCAAAGGTATAGTTTCTCCAGTAGTCATGTATGGATGTGAGAGTTGGACCATAAAGAAGGCTGAGCACTGAGGCATTGATATTTTCTGACTGTGTTGTTGGGGAAGACTCTTGAGAGTCCCTCGGACTGAAAGGAGATCAATCCTAAAGGAAATCAGTCCTGAATATTCATTGGAGGGACTGATGTTGAGGCTGAAGTTCCTATACTTTGCCACCTGATGAGAAGAAATAACTCATTGGAAAAGACGCTAATGCTGGGAAAGATTGAAGACAGAAGGAGAAGGGGACAACAGAGGATAAGATGGTTGGATGGCATCACTGACTCAATGGACACGAATTTGAGCAAGATCCAGGAGATGGTGAAGGACAGGGAAGACTGGCACGCTGCAGTCCATGGGCTCAGAAAGAGTCAGACACAACAGAGCAACTGAGTAACAGCAGCAATCACCTTACACTCATTATCTGTGAGCCAACATTCTTTATTGAATGTACTCACGCCTTGCTGTGCATTTAGAAAATTTGGAAAATGAGCCACTAAATTCATATCATATCTTTGGTAGTCTTGAATTTTACACTGTTGAGGTGGACAGATGGAAAAGAAAATAATACTTCAGCAGGAGAAATTAAGCAATCAGTTGACTATTTCTTAGTTGTATACTTTGAAGAAATATAACAACAAGTAAATGACTATCAGACAGTGAATATTAAACAGTTACTTCATTTTTAAAGATGACGTGAATATTGAAGTATTCAGAAGTCATGCATCCGTGCTAAGTCACTTTCATCTTGTCTGATTGTGACCCTACGGACTATAACCTGCCAGGCTCTTCTGTCCACAGATTCTTCAGGAAAGAATACTGGAGTGGGATGCCATGCCCTCCTCCAGGGGATGTTTCCAACCCAGGGGTCAAACCTCTGGTCTCTTATATCTCTTGCATTGGCAGGCAGGCTGTTTACCACTAGTGCCACCTGGGAAACCCCATATTAGTGGTACTGCTTATGATAATTATGAACTTTTTTAAGGCTGGTTTTTTCTTTGGTTCTATCATGCTTAAAAAGTGGTTAATATGGTATACAGTATATGAGAATCAAGAAATTTAGCTTAAAAATCCAAATGATTTTTTAATAATGAGCCTTGTGTATCTGAGGCCATTAAAAAGGCAATGATGGCTAATTATACCCAGGAAAAGAGAAGTTACTTTAAGAAGAGGAGAAACAGACTAAGAAATGACAAAATTATTCCTGCAAAGTTGCAAAATGAGTGCAAATTTTTAGCAAAGGTAAGTGATTTTTTTAAAATGCTTCTTTCTGTTCCTGAGGAGTACAATGAAAAAAAATAATAATAATCATGAAGAGAAAGGTATTGATGCTTCCATAGTTCCTGCTTTCCTGAGCTCTAGACATTACAGGAAAGAACAATGGTCCTCAAAAGCCACTAGATTATCTTTGTTATACTCCCCAACTAACTGGGGTAGAGTAACTGGGCCTCCTCAGCCACAGTAAGACTGGAATGGGAAGTGCTTTGAGTTCTTTAGAGAAATATGTTTTATAAATACTATTACTATTAAAGCTATTGTTAAGACTGAGCCCTGCTTTGAGCTGCTGTCTTTCTGGAGGCAGTGGGTGGGCAGCAACACACTGTCCACCTCCCCGCCTTCCCCCACCCAGAGGCACTTAGCCTCCGCCTTGCTTTCCACCCCGTGCTGTGTCCCTGTCCTATTGTGGCCAGTTTCCTTGCTTTCTCAAGGACCTTATCCTCCCTGCTCTTCACAGAAGGTCAATCCCCAGAGAGGGAGGCAATCAGGCAGGAAATCTCCCAAGAACAAATCAAGGTAGCAATTTTAGTAAAAATAGCTGGATTTAGCCCATGATAAAACTTTTTTTTTTTTTTTAAAAGAGTTTGCCTGGCACACACATTCATTACCATACATCTCTCCCACGCATTGCAGGAGCCCCAAGGTGTCAGCTGGCAGGAGTTTAAATTTTCCGCAGGCATTCTTACAATTCCTTTAACTGCTTCTTAACCACCCGCCCAGGGCTATGAGAAGAGCGTTTATCAATTGTATCCTGTCTTAATATATTCATGCACAATTTGGCACATATGTAACTTCTACATATTCAAGGAAGCCCATTTTATAGAAATGGTTCCAGATTCTCTTTTTCCTATTTTTTAAAGGAAGTGTTTGAAATTACACTTATGATGTCCAAAATGAATGTTCTCCCACATGTTAGAAGTGTAGCTTGCACCTAGGAAGTTTCAGAATCATACTGGAACCATATACGGTTACAGAAAAATAATTTGCTGGTAAGGGTTGGTTCCCACAAGAAACTGAAATGAGAAATTCCCAATAGAAGATTCAAGATTGATGTTGAACTCTGCCATATTTACCACACTGTGGCTTGCAGAACTGGATGTTTTCTAAATTTCAGACACTTTGAGATCATTATTTCAAATAGCACCCAGAAATACATGAAATTAGTCTCATGTAAATTAAGCAACATGGTACAAAATAGTTCTTCAGTTCAATTCAATTCAGTTTAGTAGCTCAGTCGTGTCCGACTCTTTGTGACCCCATGGTCTGCAGCAGGCCAGGCTTCCCTGTCCATCACCAACTCCCGGAGTTTACTCAAACTCATATCCGTTGAGTCAATGATGCCATCCATCCATCTCATCCTCTGTCATCCCCTTCTCCTCCCACCTTTAATCTTTCCCAGCATCAGGATCTTTTCAAATGAATCAGTTCTTCACATCAGGTGGCCAAAGTACTGGAGACTCAGCTTCATCATCACTTCTTCCAGTGAATATTCAGGACTAATTTCCTTTAGGATGGACTGATTGCTTTGGTTATTTCTGCCTTAAAAAGCCTTTAAATCAGGATTGAATCCAAGACAAAATGATTATTCTTTTCTTATTAGTAGACATAAATGACTATAATGGAACACTTTTGGCCAATAAGATGATGGAATGAGCATCTTTGTTATAAACAAAAGAATTGGCCGTGGAATCTATAGAACTAGGTAGATAACTGCATGGATAAGTCAGGAAAAAAAGAGAAACTTCAGGAAGTTTTGAAACAGATTTAACTTCTGGTTATGAAACTGAAGAAAATAGTTTCACGTTTGCAACAAAAATATCATTATATCCGTAAAATGCCAAGCATGATGTTAGGTGTTGGGGACAAAAAGGTGCATAAAACATGATTCCAGTCTCCAATTTACATCCTAATAGGATGTACCAATCAGGGAAGGCAATGGCAAGCCACTCCAGTACTCTTAGAAAATCCCATGGATGGAGGAGCCTGGTAGGCTGCAGTCCATGGGGTCCCAAGTCGGACACGACTGAGCGACTTCACTTTCAATTTTCACTTTCTTGCATTGGAGGAGGAAATGGCAACCCACTACAGTGTTCTTGGTTGGAAAATCCCAGAGACAGGGGAGCCTGGTGGGCTGCCGTCTATGGGGTTGCACAGAGTCGGACACGACTGAAGCGACTTAGCAGCAGCAGCAGGATGTACCAATACATACACCAGTGACTACTATGAAGTTCTCCAATCTAATAATGATATTGGGGATGTGTGCAAAATGGTACAGAATGACAAAGGCATGATCAGTTAACAATTGATTCATGCTTGGGAAAGATCCACAAGATCTTTCAAAAAGAAGTAGTTAAAATTACCATTTCCAGAGTAAGAGGATGCTCCACAATGAAACTGTTATTAATAGATAATAGGCCGTGTGGCTCAGAGAGTAAAGAGTCTGCCTGCAATGCAGGTGACCTGGGTTCAATCCCTAGGTTTGGAAGATCCTCTGGAGGAGTATTTTTGCCTGGAGAACCCATGGACAGAGGCGCTGATGGACTACAGTCCAGGGGTCACAAAGAGTCTTACATGACTGAGTGATTAAGCACATCACAGCTATAACAGAATTTATTCATTCATTGATTCAACAAAAATGTATAGAATATACTTTTGATGTATGAAATGTATAAACCATATGTCAGGGACTATTTCAGACCTTAATAACAGAGCTGGGTGAACCAGACAATTGAAATCCTTATCTTCTAAAGTGAAAGAGACTGGATTTCAAGGTAAATTGTGGGTCTAGAGATACAATTTCGACAGTGAAACATCAGCATATAGATTTTCATTTGAAAACCAACAATGCCAAATAAGATCATCTAGGAAATGAGAGAGTGCAAACAGGAAACAGAGAAAGTGTGGGCCTTGATATTGCATAACATACAAAGTCTAGAGGAAAAAGCAGAAACTGAGAAGAAATGGACAGTTAGTTCAGAAAATCTCCAGGAAAAACATGACAGGGAGGAATCCCACAAGGCAGGTGAAGATGTGACCAGGTCAAACATATAAAGTGAGATAAAGACTCAGTCACTGGATTGAGCAGTGATGAGTTCCTTGGTGACCTAAAGATTTATTTGGGTGGCTTGTATATATAATTTGAACTAAGATTATCTTCTTATTATTGTTAATCGGGTTGTTAACCGATTAACAAGGCAGAAATTGTACAACATCAAATGATGTTGAAATTTTGAGTAAGATGAGAACTTGGTGTTTAATATTGGATTTGATTTTTTAAATGACAATCATTGAAAATATTCGACAAGAGTTTTCACTGGAGTATTGGAAAGGAAGCTTGATTAGTTGGGGGAGATAGCTTGATTAGAGAGAATGGGAGATGGGCATTTCATAAGGGGTATGGAAAACAATTTCATGGAATTTTCCTATAAAAGGAAAGCAAAATATAAGGACTAAAACAGATGTGACACAGTGCCTCCAGTTACCTCTGCTTCAACACTGCTTCTGTTCCCTTTTTTCCCCCTTTCCTCCTGTTTTGCTAAATCTCCCACCCTTGAACC
This sequence comes from Oreotragus oreotragus, assembly GCA_006410675.1. Lineage (NCBI taxonomy): Eukaryota > Metazoa > Chordata > Mammalia > Artiodactyla > Bovidae > Oreotragus > Oreotragus oreotragus. The sequence continues at coordinate 79,467 of SJYX01022691.1, forward strand.
TCGTCTAACTGAAAAACCACAGGCTTAGCAAGCAGCTATTGATAAAAATGGTTCTGACAGTTACTGGGATGTCATTGTGCCAAGAATACCAAGTAGAAGGAATGGAAAGTGGAACAATTTTCAACCGAACCAACAGCAAATTTCACAAGAGTAAGAGGTGAAAACTGCTATGTGAGTGAAACCACAAGTCTCCCTTTCTGCTCCTCCCCCTATAAAATCCTGCTTTGACTCAACAAGTTACCTGGTCTTCAGATAGCCCTTGATATGCGTCAGGTGAATAAAACCTTAAACTGATACTTGAGTTACCTAAACTATTTTTTTTTCCCCTTGACAAGAGCAATGGGGCAGTAACTGGAGACGGCTATGCCCTCCAGAGAGATATATAAAGATGAAAGACATTTTTATTTGTTTCCAATGAAAACAATTCTATAAAGAAGGAAAGATCCCTGATGTATATGTAAAGGGAGTGGATGGTTGCAGGAAAAATGTTTCTATCTCCAGAAATAGATAGGATCCAATAAAAAGGTGAAAAGCAGAAAGGGGTAAGGAGAGCTTACCCTTTACTTGAGGAGAAATATGGAGGCTAGCAATGCAGATCCTAGGAGGATTTGGTAATGGAAATATTGGAAAATTCTCTTCTGATGGTTTCTATTTGCTCAAAGAAATCATTTGCTCAGAGAAGTCATCTATTTTCTCAGAGAAGTCATCATATAAGAATGAGGAAAGAGGAGGAAAGTGTTGGCATTTTAAGGAGAGATGAGAAGGAAAGAAATGGTATATTCTGTATTATAGATATTTAATTTACTAGTTTATGATTCTGTAGTTTGGGCTTATAAACTGCTGGGAAATGTGATGGAATTGAAGGCCAGTGTGAAGAGACCATTTGGGATGATATACTGGGGAAACATTTTAGATTCAGACAGAAAATGGCATTAAAAGAAAAAGGTCTGAATGTTATTTTCTAACCAGTGAAGATGCAGGATTTTTAAACAAGTGATGACAAGATTGATTCTGTTATGAATGCGCTGCTGGTTTTATGATAATTTTTGACAATAATTTACTCTTGAAATATATTTATCCAATTTTCTATGTAAAATATTGGTGATTATCACTATAAGAGTAAGAAAGAAAGAAATCATATAAATGTACACCTAAGAACAGCTTTCTAGAATCTGGCTCCATAATGATATATGAGCTAAATAAACTACTTTTAATTTATTAATTGCATATTATTTTATCATATAGCCCTTGAATACTATTTGAAAATATGAATATTTAGAAACATACTAAGTCCCATATTTATGATGAAGTGTGTTTCAAAACATCATTTCTTTCTGATCACAAAAATAATACATGCTAATTGTTGATAATTTGGAAACTATAAAAATTTACAATGAAGAGATAAAAATTATCTATAACCCTAATCCACAGATATGGTTTAATAATTATTGTATATTTCATTATACATAATTGTATTTATTTAATTGGTTATCTAGGTAATTTACAGATGAAAATGTATTTTTAAAGGAATTTGCTAATGACCACTGGAAGAGTGGGAATAGGGGCTGCACAACAGCAACTCAAGAGCATATACTTTTGAAAACTATAGCAAATAAAATAATGTAAAATTATGACACCAGAATCCAAAGCTTTAAAAGACTTCATAATTATCTTGAATGCAGCTCATCTGTCTTTCCCTTCTTTAAGTCTCTTGCATGACCTGGACCCAAGTCAGGAATAAACCTTGCTTCTTTTTTGAATCATAGAACACATGTATTGTATTACTTTGGGAAACCTCAGATCAAATAAGACCAGGTCAGGTTAACCATATGGCAGTGTTTTTTAAGTTGTCTGCATGTCCTCTTATCAGTGCAGGTTATTACTGTCACAGGGCAAGACTTTCTGAGTCAGAAATCATGAATGAACCAGGCCAGTGTTTTGATATTTTGAAGAATTTTAAAAATCAAATTAATTAAAGCGTTATATACAAAATAGAACAGTGTTAGTTAGTTGCTCAGTCATGTCCAGCTCTTTGCAACCCTGTGGACTGTAGCTTACCAGACTCCTTTGTGCATGGAGTTCTCCAGGCAAGTATACTGGAGTGGGTTGCCATTTCCTCCTCCAGGGGATCTTCCCTACCCAGGGATCAAACTCGGGTCTCCTGCATTACAGGCAGATTCTTTGCCATCTGAGTCACCAGAAAAGCCAAAATGGAGCAAAAGTTTATTTTAAAATAATGTCTGAAACTACCTCCTCTCTTCAAAAAGTAATTACTGAATCCACAGGATTTGAGGGGAAAAAAATAGGTGTAGGAAAAAGTAGATTCCCATCAAAATCATTTACCATGTTTTGTTGTTGGTTATTCACTAAGTCATGGCCAACTCTTTTGCGACCCCATGGACTGTAGCTCACCAGGCTTCTCTGTCCATGGGATTTTCCAGGCAAGAACAAATTTAAAATCCTAAGACAAAAAAAAAAGAAAAAAGAACAAGAAAGAGAGAGAGACTCTAAAACTTTGTGTATTGTGGTGCTTTTTTTTTTTTTTTTTTTTTTTTTTTTTTTTTTAA
>SJYX01022691.1:82108-101402 GCA_006410675.1 Oreotragus oreotragus
TTTTTTTTTTTTGCTCTTGTGAAATCTGATATTACAGCAATTCATTTTGCTTGTGGGGTTTTTGTCCCTCACTTGTCAAAATCACAGACTCATAAAATATAGTAAGATAAACATCTGTTTGAAAAAAAAAAAATAAGTTCAGAAGAAAACCATATAAGACCAAAATAAAGATCTCAAGTTAATTTTACTTGTTGGATGGCATCACCGACTCAATGGACTTGAGTTTGAGCAAACTCCAGGAGTTGGTGATGGACAGGGAAGCCTGGCATGCTGCAGTCCATGGGGTTGCAAAGAGTCGGACTAAGCAACTGAACTGAACTGAACAATATTACCTCACTGAGGAGATTAGCAGCCAAAATGAAGAAAATAACCAACAATAGAAAACTTGTGAAAAAAAATGTTCCCTTTCTTTTTTAGATAACATCCTCCTAGTAATAGATGCTGGACGTGTGCTTTGGGTCTTGCCACAAGAATTGCCTAATTAGGATAAAGTAGGGCAATGGCACCCCACTCCAGTACTCTTACCTGGAAAATCCCATGGACAGAGGAGCCTGGTAGGCTGCAGTCCATAGGGTCGCTAAGAGTCGGACACGACTGAGCGACTTCACTTTCAGTTTTCCTTTTCATACTTTGGAGAAGGAAATGGCAACCCGCTCCAGTGTTCTTGCCTGGAGAATCCCAGGGATGGTGGAGCCTGATGGGCTGCCATCTATGGGGTCGCACAGAGTCGGACACGACTGAAGCGACTTAGCAGCAGCAGCAGCAGTGAAGATATTAAACAGTGATCTGTCAGCCACAGAACAAAAAAGTGACTTGTCAAAAGATGTGGGAATGTACAAAAATCAAACTCCTGGGAGAATTTTGGTTGTAGTAAACTCTGAAAGAATACTGGAATTTTGAACTGAGTTTTAGCAGGAAACCAGCAGAGTGATTTTCAGGAGCAAGAACCAGTCACTGGCAACAGGGTAAGATTTCATTCCTTAAACACACCAAAGAAATAAGCTCAACTTACAGTTCTGAAGTGGTTTGCACGATGTGCTGGGCTCTCGCAAGCAAGAAATGCTTGCTTCATACACTTTGTTGAGAGTTTTTTTGTTTTAAATCATGATGGATGTTAAATTCTGTCAAATAGCTTTTCTCCATCTATTGAGATGATGATATGATCTTTATCTTTTATTAATATTATATATCGTTTATGTTGATTTGCACATGATGAACTATCCTTGAATCTCCAGAGTAAATTGTGGTGTATGATTCTTTTCATGTACTACTAAATTCAAACTCTGCTAATATTTTGTTGAGGATTTTTGTATCTATATTTATCAGGAATGTTGACCTGTAATTTTCTCTTCTTACAGTGTCTCTGCCTAACTTAGGTATCAGGTTAATGATGAGCTTCTAAAATGAACTATAAAGTGTCTCCACATCTTTTTTTAAGAGTTTGAGAAGAACTGGTATTAGTTCTTAAAAGTTTGATAGAATTGACCAGTGAAGTCATTTGTTCCTAATGTTTGCATTGTTCCAAGCTTTTGATTACTGACTCAGTCTCTTCTCTTTATTAGAATTGATCTATTTATTTATGATTCCCTCTTGATATGGTTGTATATTTCTAGAGATTTATCCATTTCTTCTATATTTTACAATTTGTTGCCATATCGTCTCTTATGACTTTTGTATTTCTGTGGTATGTTGAAATATATTTTCTTTCATTTATACTTTTGAGTCTTTTTTTTCTTGGTAAGTCTAGCTAATTGTCTATTTCGTTAATTTTTTAAGAAATCATTTCAGTTTCACTGTTCTTATATTGTCATTTTAATATCTATTTCATTTATTTCCATTTTGATCCTTATTCTTTCTTTTACTAACTATGGGCTTAGTTTGTTCTTTTTCTAGTTCCTTAAGCTGTAAAGTTATGCAGTTTTTTTCTTTTTTTAAAGCACTTGTTAAAGATATTACTCATTAATGTCTATGTCAATAGCATATTTTATGTTGTCCATACAAAAATATGAAGCTTTCAATATTAAAATATAGATGACCATACAAGGTTAATAAAAATGTTGTCACTGAATGATTTTCAATGGATTTTTCACAAAATTATGAGTGCTTCATATATATTCTATCACTTGAATACCCTGTGCCTTGACTCTAAATATTTGGCCATCTAGCATGCTTTTTTAATTGATTTTAATTTTTAGAGTAGTTTTACGTTCACAGGAAAATTCACACATCCTTCCCCATTATGAATATTTCCTACTAGAATGGTACATTGCTACAATTTAGGAACCTACCTTGACAAACCATGATTACCCACAGGCCACAGTTTGCAATATGTTTCACTCTTAGTATTGTACATTATATGAATTTGGTCAAATGTATAATAACACGAATCCACCATTTTACTATCATACACAGTAGTCTCACTGCCCTAAAAATCCTCTGTGCTTTGTGCATTTATGCTTCTTTCCCCCCTAACCCATGGCAACCACTGATATTTTCACTATTTCCATAGTTTTGCCTTTTCCAGAATGCCAATAGTTAGGCCCATACAGTATTTAGCCTTTTCAGATTGACTTCTTTTATTTACTAATATTCATTTATGATTTCTCCATGTCTTTTCATGGCTTGATAGCTCACCTCTTCCCAGGTCTGACCAATATTCCATTATCTGCATGTACTACCATTTACTTATCCATTCAGCTACTGTCAAATAACGTGGCTGACTAGTGTTGACAATTATGAATAAAGCCACTATGAATATCTGTGCATAGTTGTTTGTGTAGACATTAAGTTTTCAACGAATTTGCTCTTTTGGGTAAATACCAAGGAGTGCAGTTGTTGGATGGCATGGTATATTTAGTTTTGCAGGAAACTGCCAAACTGTCTCCTAATTGGTTGTTCAGTCACTCAGATGTCCAGCTCTTTGAGACTCCGTGGTCTGCAGCACGCCAGGCCTCTCTGTCCGTCACCATCTCCCAGAGCTTGCTCGAACTCATGTCCATTGAGTCAAGTGACACCGTCCAACCATCTTACCCTCTGTTGCCCTCCTACCCTCCTGCCTTCAGTCTTTCCCACCATCAGGGCCTTTTCTAATGCCACTATATCCTCTTGTATTCCCACAACAGTAAGTGAGGGTTGCTGTTGCTTCACACCCTTGTCAGCATTTGGTGTCATTCTTAATTACGTCCAGTTGAATAGGTACATAGCGGTGCTGCTGCTGCTAAGTCACTTCTTATTTTAATTTGCATTTCCCTGATGACATATGATGGGGAACATGTTTTCACATGCTTACTTGCCATCTATATATCTTTTCTGGTGAAGTGTTCATTCAGATTTTTAACCTATTTTTAAATTGGGTTATTTGTTTACATATGGTTACATGTTAAGTGTTTTGAGCATTTTGGATAAAAGTTCTCTATCAGATGTGTCTTTTCCAAAGATTTCTTCCAAATCTGAATATCTTCTTTATCACTGTCTTTTTCAGAACATAAAATTTTTAATTTTAATGAAGTCCAAATTATGGATCAGGCCTTTTGTGTTGAATCTTAGTCATCACTATATCCAAAATCACCTAACTTTTCTTTTATATTATCCTCAAGAAGTTTTGTTTTCTTTTATATTATCCTCAAGAAGTTTTGAGTTTTACACTTCGATCTACATTTAATTTCGAGTTAACTTTTGTTAAGGATGTAAGGTACATGTCTGGTTCTCTGTATGTGTGCGTGTGTTCATGTATGTTCATGTGTGTGTAGATATTCAATTGGTCCAGCACCTTTCTTGCAAAGACTTGTTTTTCTGCCTGCTAAATTGATCTGTCCATTTGTGAGAGAGGGATAGTGAAGTATCCAACTTAAAATTCTGTGTATTTTGGCTTTATCTAGTTTGGTTCTCTATTGTTAGATAAATACATGTTAACAATTATCTCTTCTTGAAGAATTGACACTTTTATTATTATGTTGCATTCCTCATTATCCCTGATAACTTTCCTTGCTCTGAAATTAATAAAGCAGTTTCTGCTTTTTATTCATTAATGTTAGCACAGTACAGTTTTCTCCATCCTTTAACTTTTAATCTACGTTTCTTTACATTTAAAGTGGGTTTCTTGGTCTTTAATTTTTATTGGGTATAACTGATTTACAATGTTGTGTTAGTTTCAGGTATACAGCAAAGTGTATCAGTTTTACAAATACATATACCACTGTTTTTACATAATTTTCCCACACAGGCCATTACAGAGTATTGAGTAGAGTTCCCTGTGCTATACAGTTGGTCCTTATTAGGTATCTATTTTATATATAGTAGTGTGTATGTATCAATCCCAATCTTCCAATTTATCACTTCCTCCTCCATGCCCCCTTGTAACAGTAAGCTTATTTTCTAATCTGTAACTCTATTTTGGTTTGGTAGATTTATAGCTTTTTTTAAGATTCTACATATAAGCAATATCATATATTTGTCTTTGTATGACTTATTTTATTCAATATGAGTATCTCTAGGCCCATCCATGTTGCTGCATATGGCATTACTTTTTCTTTTTACGGCTGAGTAATATTCCTTTGTATATATGTATCTCATCTTCTTTTTCTGTTTCACACTGGTAACAGTCATCAACAAAAGTCTGTAAACTGTAAATGCAAGAGAGGGTATGGAAAAAGGAAACCCATCTACATTATTGGCGGGAAGGTACATTGATAGAGCCACTAGTAGAACAGTACAGAGATGCCTTTCAAAACTGAAAATAGAGCTACCAAAAATCCCACAATCTCTTAAAAACTACCATATTTGTTATTATCCTTTATTTGTTGACTTTGTTCCTTTCTCCCAGTTTGTCCTCCACTTTTTCTTCCTTTTGTGTTTTTAATTGAACATTTTACATAATTCCATTTCTCTCTTTTCTTTGCATACTAATTGTACTTAAAAAAATTTTTTTGTAGTTGTCCTGGAGTTTGCTAATATACATTCATAACTAATTCAAATCAACTTTCACATAACACTATCCTACCCACAATTTCCATGAGTATTTTACAATGACAAAATAATCCTATTTTCTGTCCCTTGTAATATTTTTTTTGTCATTTATTTCTTATATTTAAGCGCATATATATAATATACATGTGAATAATCAAAAGCATTGTGACTATCGTTATTTTAAATAAATATTCTATTAAGTCAATTAAGAATAAGAAAAATAAACTATTTTATCTTTACTTATTCCTTCTCTGATGCTCTTTTTTAACTTCATTGCCCCCTAGATAATCATATCTAGTCTCACAGCTTTATGTACTAGTTATATGTCAATAACATTACATTTATATATCCAGCCAGGACTGTTCCCCAGTTCTCCATATTGAGATACTTAGGAGCTTATACAACATCTTTGCACAGATGTCTAACAGGTATTTCAAGCTTAACCAAATTCTTGCTTTTTCACCCCACATCATGTACTTTCTGAAACTGCCCATTCCTTAGTCAAATGGAACTCTGTTTTTATCTTCAGAGGTATGTGCCCAAAAGTTGGAGCGATTTTCCCAACACATAAATTTATAAATTGTATAAATTCATAAATTTATAGCCCTCAGCTCCAGGTACCTCTTCCCCTCCTCCCCTGAATTTCCACCATTTATTACACTAGTTGCATAATTGATAATTTATTTTTGCTTATTATATGCCTTCCCCAGGTAGATTATAAATACTAATATTTTGCTCTATTCCTAGGGCCTAGAGGATACACTGGAACACGGTTTGTTGAGTGAATGACTGATAACCAGAGTAGCTTCCAAAAGGAAGCCTACCAGACTTCAGTACATCTCCTTTACTAAGCCAGGCAACCTAACATGTAACAAATGGGGAGCAGAACTGGGCCTATTAACCAGTCCTCCCCATGATAGAAGTCTGTCCTTTCTGCATCTTAGCTCTCAGACAAATGAGCTGGAGATGCAGCAACACTGGATGAATTCAGCTTGTGGAACAATAAGAACTTATACCAGAAACCTCATCTTAACTTTAAATACAATTTACTCTATTGGTAACACTATGCTCAAAATTCTCCAAGCCAGGCTTCAGCAATATGTGAACTGTGAACTTCCAGATATTCAAGCTGGTTTTAGAAAAGGCAGAGGAACCAGAGATCAAATTGCCAACATCTGCTGGATCATGGAAAAAGCAAGAGAGTTCCAGAAAAACAGCTATTTCTGCTTTATTGACTATGCCAAAGCCTTTGACTGTGTGGATCACAATAAACTATGAAAAATTCATCAAGAGATGGAAATATCAGACCACCTGACCTGCCTCTTGAGAAACCTATATGCAGGTCAGGAAGCAACAGTTAGAACTGGACATGGAACAACAGACTGGTTCCAAATAGGAAAAGGAGTATGTTAAGGCTGTATATTATCACCCTGCATATTTAACTTCTATGCAGAGTACATCATGAGAAACGCTGGGCTGGAAGAAGTACAAGTTGGAATCAAGAAGATCTGTCTCTTATACACATCTAGATGTGTATAAGAGACAGGATCACAATAAACTGTGGAAAATTCTGAAAGAGATGAGACTACCAGACCACCTGACCTGCCTCTTGAGAAATCTGTATGCAGGTCAGGAAGCAACAGAACTGGACATGGAACAACAGACTGGTTCCAAATAGGAAAAGGAGTACGTCAGGGCTGTATACTATCACCCTGCTTATTTAACTTCTATGCAGAGTACATCATGAAAAACGCTGGACTGGAAGAAACAAGCTGGAATCAAGATTGCTGTGAGAAATATCAAGAACCTCAGATATGCTGATGACACCAACCTTAGGTGTTGCCTGGTGTGCTGCGATTCATGGGGTTGCAGAGTCGGACTCGACTGAGCGACTGAACTGAACTGAACTGAGGCCTCCCTGTCCGTCACCAACTCCCGGACCATGTCCATCCCAAACTCATGTCCATCGAGTCGGTGATACCATCCAGCCACATCATCCTCTGTCGTCCCCTTCTCCTACTGCCCCCAATCCTTCCCAGCATCAGGGTCTTTTCCAGTGAGTCAGGTCTTTGCATTAGGTAGCCAAAGTATTGGAGTTTCAGCTTGAATATCAGTCCTTCCAATGAACACCCAGGACTGATCTGCTTTAGAATGGACTGGTTGGATCTCCTTGCAGTCCAAGGGACTCTCAAGAGTCTTCTCCAACACCACAGTTCAAAAGCATCAATTCTTCGGCACTCGGCTTTCTTCATAGTCCAACTCTCACATCCATACATGAGCACTGGAAACATATTTGTGTTTTTCTTTTGAATTTTATTACAGTGTTTTTAGGCTGACAGCTCTGTTTACAGACTTGGCAGATAACGTCTAGTTTCTTATTTTTCTTTTACATTTAAATTTTATCATGCCAAGTCTATTTTGGTCACTGGTATAACCATTTGAATCATCTGAAGCTTTTCATGACTGAGATTTATAAAAATTACCTTTTATTATTGAAGTATTGGACTCGAAAGCAGTCTTTATGTTAATTTGGTCCAATCTTTCATTGAGTTTTTTTTTTTTTTTAATCATACTTAGGGTATTCATACTCTTCTGATATGTCTGTTCTCCTCCACCTTTTCTTTTGTGGTTATTTCTGTTAGGAAATTCTTCCTTGTTGATGCTGATTTTGTTTTCCCTGTAGCTTCTGTAGCTTCTCTCAATTGACTTTATTTTTATTCTAATGGCAGTTACAGAATAACTGATTCTTCTTTTTCATGACGGTACCCTTACGTTTTTGAATTTTGTTACTATCCTCATTTGAGTTCTTTTCTCCACATCAAATGTTCACAGCTTCTTCAATCTTACTTCACATCGTTTTGCTTTAAAGCTTGCACTTTTGCTCTAAACTTTTCCAATTTACCTGTATCTGTTACTCTGTACTTCCCAGAAGTTAACATATCTGGCATTGGCTTGAGTAAAACAGTCTTCTAGGAGTCTCATTTAATCTACCTCTATAAAACACTATATATTAGTGTTTTGTAGCATTCTTTATTAAATTTATATTTTGCTTTTGGCTTATTGAATCCTGTCCTCCTTTTTCATACATTCTATCCTGCCACTCAGTAGTATATTCATTTGACAGGTTCTTGCCCAGCACCTGCCGTGCACCAGTGTTATCTCAGGAGGTAAAGTTGGTTGTTTGGACTCAAATACAGGATCTTATATTTTGTCCCTATAGAATTTTATCTCGTTCTAGTGTTCTGTTTACATGTTCCTTAACCGTTTGGGATGATTTGTAATGTATTTGCTTTTGGTCCTAGCTTCATGTCACCTACAAACTTGAGAAGAGCACCATATATTACATTGTGTGAGTTACAGAGCCAGCTAGGGGAGCGGTTGTGGGGAAGTAGTTAAGAACGGGGGTTCTAACCCACAATCTTTGAATTCTACTTTCTGGCTCTTCCACTTACATGTATGTGACTTTGAGCAAATTACCCTAACATCTTAGTTTCCCCATTGGTAAAATTGTAGATAATAGTATTTATCTTATCATATTGTTGTAGAGATTAAATAGTTAGTACATGTGAAGTGCTAGAATGGTGTCTAGTAAAGAGTATTGTTCACAGCAATAGCTATTATCATTATTGTTTATGTAATCTGGGGATTTGCTTTAATCAGAATATGAAGAGAGATCTAAATTTATCAGGATCCAAATATCTTGTCAGTTATTTTTCTCTGAGTGACCAGTCTGGTAGTAATCCTGCTAAAATAGAAAAGAAATGATTTTAGTCTTATAGGACTTGTTCTGAATTAATCTAGTGGGTTTTTTTCCATTTTGGGGGGATCTCAAACATTTTTAGTGAAAATATATGAAATTGAAAATTTACAGTGAATATCCATATGTCCACAACAAGATTTTGCCAGTAATATTTTAGTTTACTCGCTGTATCCCATCTATTCATCTATTTGTGCCTCTCTTATTCTTGATGCATTTCAAGGTAAACTGCAGCTGTTGGTGTACTTCTCCCTTAAATATTTTAATATGCATATCATTAAGTAGAGTTAAGTATTTTATATTCTTTTCTTTTGAGGTAAAATTTACATGCAATAAAAAGCACAAATCTTAACTGTATCTTCACTGAGTATTGACAGGTGCATCCACCTATATAACTCAACACTTCTGTCATGATAGTGAAAATTACCACCAGCCCGGGAAGCTCCACCTGGCCTTCAGAGTCAGGTGCCTAAAACACTCGCTGGAGAAAACTATTGTTTTTCCATAGACAATATTTATCTCTGGTAGAATCTCATAAAAAAGGAATCATACCATACATACTCTTGTGTATGAGACCTTTTTTGATCAACATAATGGTTTTGGCATTCAGCTCCATTGTTGCATGGCTCTTTCTTTTTAACTACTGAGGATTGGTTCTTTGAATGCATCACAGTTTGTCTAGGCATTTTCCTACTCATAGGCACCTGGGCCACCTTTAATTGTTGTTGTTGTTTTTGTACTGTCCAGCATTTATAGTTACCTTTGGGAGAGTTGGATCCATAACGAATTTCATCTGGCCATACCGAAAGCCTACATTTTCTCTCTCCACAAAAAATTAACTCTGCTTTTATTTGCATTTTATTTTTTGTAATCAGATGACTGGACAGGTTTTCATTCAGCATATGAAATCTTCAAATAAATACATTTAATACTGTCACAGAATGTTATGACCAGATATAAATGTTAACGGAAAATAGATTATTTATAGAGCTCAGTTACGCATATACTCTTAACCATAAATACGATGAATTGCAGGCAAAATAAATCATTTATTTTTAATGAGATTACCATTTGTTAATAGTTATATGTTCACTAGTTCTGTAATAGGAGAAGTTCTTGACAGTTCCCATCTTGCATTTCATTTAATTATTGTTAAATTGAGATGAATAATTATGCTCCTTTTTTGCATTTGAGTAGTATCTTCTTCCTTGAGAAGTTCAGTAATAGTGTATGAAATTTAATATTAAATAATTAGAAAACTTTATTTGTATTTTTATTACAAATATGAAAGCTTTAGGATTTTTTTACACTCTGGTGGCTATAAATATCTCAGTAGCCTGTAGTCTTGCCAACTACTCCTTGCCATTTTTCTCAGCCAGCTGACTGCCAGAAGTTGGAAGCTCAGAATAGCAGGTCTAAATCTTTCTTCTGATATTCATTTTCACTCTTTATTATTAATCAAAATATTGTTTACATGTTAAACTTGCTAGAATGAACTAAAGTTTACTTTTTAATAAAAGTGATTTTTTCATATGTTAGAAAACAACCATTTGGTATATTTCTTAAGCATGTCTTTGTTTTCTAGACTTAATTGTCTACTTGGGGCCTTTTAGGATTCTAATGTGGAGAAGGCAATGGCACCCTACTCCAGTACTCTTGCCTGGAAAATCCCATGGACGGAGGAGCCTGCTAGGCTGCAGTCCATGGGGTCGCTGAGGGTTGGACACGACTGAGCGACTTCGCTTTCACTTTTCATTTTCATGCATTGAAGAAGGAAATGGCAACCCACTCCAGTGTTCTTGCCTGAAGAATCCCAGGGACGGGGGAGCCTGGTGGGCTGCCGTCTATGGGGTTGCACAGATTCGGACACGACTGAAGCAACTTCACAGCAGCAAGATTCTAATGATGCTTAAGGCTCAGCTCGGATACCAGGAAAACATGAGTCCTTTCTTGAAAACCTATGATTTTGTTTTACTTTTTTGTCTATATTCCTAGCACTTACCATGATGTATAACACTTACATAAGTTTATCATATATGTTCTGCCTTGTAATTATATGCATGCATGCATGGTCAGTCGCTTCAGTTGTGTCCGACTCTTTGCGATCCTATGGACTATAGCCCACAAGACCCCTCTGTCCATGGGATTCTGCAGGCAAGAATATGGGCATGGATTTCCATGCCCTCCTCCAGGGGATTTTCCCAACCCAGGGATCGAACTAGCATCTCCTCTGTCTCCTGCATTGCAGGCGGATTCTTTACCACTGAGCCACCAGGGAAGCCTCAATTATATGCATACTTATTTACTTCAGCTGAGGGGCAAATATTGTATCTTGTATCTATTTGTTTACCCTATAGTACTCAGCACTGTATCTCACCAGAGTTTAGCCAGCTTTTGTCAGATGCATGGAAGACGTACAAGAAATATAAGGAATTTCCAGTGATGTTGTAGTGACCAGACACTTAGATTAACACTTGTATACATAAAAGAGCAAATGATTTACAGGTCTAAAACATTTCCAAGTACTTTATAATATGAAATGGTATTTCATATGAAACTGGCTAGTTTTCTATTTTCCATCCCTGAAGAGTACAGATCTTTCTCAACTTGCGATGTTACATCGCAGTAAACTTGGAAATGTCATAAGTTGAAGATGCATTCAATACACTTAATTTACAGACCCATTTTAGCCTGGCCTGCCTTAAACATGCTCAGAACACTTATATCAGTCTCACAGTTGGGTAGACTCATCTAAGACAAAGCCTATTTTATAGTCAAAGTGTTGGGTGTCTTGTGTAATTTATTGAATACTGAACTGCAAGTGATAAAGTAGAATGACTGCATGGGTACAGAATGGTTGTAAGTTTATCAGCTGTTTACCCTCATGACCACAGGGTTGACTGGGAGCTGAAGCTTGCTGTCACTGCCCAGGGTTACAAGGGAGTTTCATATCACATATCAGTAGCCCAGGAAAGGGTCAAAATTCAAAATCTGAAGTATGGTTTCTACTGTATGGGTATTGCTTTTGCCCCATTGTAAAGTCAAAAATTGGAAACCATGGTAAATCAGGGGCCATCAGTATTCTTACAGGTCTTTTTGTTTGTACAGCCTCATGGCTAAGTAATTACCTTACCCAGAGTTGTGTCATGTTTTGGGGATGGGTACCGGGTTGAATGACTGAAGCATTAAATGAAATTAAAATATTGGAAAAGAGAAGGAGCATGATGGAAAAAAATGATCGGGAAGGCCTCTCACATGATGGGAATTTGAGTTGAAGGTAGATTTGATGGACAGGTAGAACAAGGGTAAACAGAGGAGAGGGGAATGTATTTTATGTTGGAGAGCATAGTTTAACAGGAAAATTAGAAAGCCTCAGGTTGTTGTACAAGGAATGCTTAGAGACAGCATGAGCTCCCAGAAAGATGGAAACGGATCACCACATTGTTATAAGTTTTGTTTTCTTCCACCTCCATAAGCAGCATGTGGGACTTGGAATTAAAAATATCAGGAAGGAGAAGGAGCATGATGGAGAAAATTTATCTGGAAGTCCTCTCACTTGATGAGAATTTGAGTTGCAGGTGGATTTGATGGTTTGTTGAATTTGGAGTTGAATCTCAGTTAAGCCATTAACTATCTGTGTGACCTTGGGTAGCCTTACTAAACCGTTTTGAGCCTCAATATCCTCACTTGTAAAAGAGAGGTAATACTAACCATTTCATAGAGTAGTTGTAAGGGGTAAATATATACACACACATACGTATATATAGTTATAGGCTTTCAATATTTGTTTCTTTCAAAAACAGTATAATTCTTAGCTGTAAGAATAGGTTTTTGCTATAACTTCAGTTCAGTTCAGTTCAGTTCAGTCACTCAGTCGTGTCCAACTCTTTGCGACCCCATGAATTGCAGCACGCCAGGCCTCCCTGTCCATCACCAACTCCCGGAGTTCACTCAACTTGTGTCCATCGAGTCAGTGATGCCATCCAGCCATCTCATCCTTTGTCGTCCCCTTCTTCTCCTGCCCCCAATCCCTCCCAGCATCAAAGTCTTTTCCAATGAGTCAACTCTTCGCATGAGGTGGCCAAAGTACTAGAGTTTCAGCTTTAGCATCATTCCTTCCAAAGAAATCCCAGGGTTGATCTCCTTCAGAATGGACTGGTTGGATCTCCTTGCAATCCAAGGTACTCTCAGGAGTCTTCTCCAACACCACAGTTCAAAAGCATCAATTCTTCAGTGCTCAGCCTTCTTTACAGTCCAATTCTCACATCCATACATGACTACTGGAAAAACCATAGCCTTGACTAGACGGACCTTAGTCGGCAAAGTAATGTCTCTGCTTTTGAATATGCTATCTAGGTTGGTCATAACTTTTCTTCCAAGGAGTAAGCGTCTTTTAATTTCATCGCTGCAGTCACCATCTGCAGTGATTTAGGAGCCCCCCAAAATAAAGTCTGACACTGTTACCACTGTTTCTCCATCTATTTCCCATGGAGTGATGGGACTGGATGCCATGATCTTTGTTTTCTGAATGTTGACAAGAGTCTTCTCCAACACCACAGTTCAAATGCATCAGTTCTTCGGCACTCAGCCTTCTTCACAGTCCAGCTCTCACATCCGTACATGACAGTGTAAGCTAATTCACTGGCAAATCCTTTAGAGAAGATAGTTGGCAGAGTGGAAGATTTTGAGAGAGAATAGGCAGAGTGGACAGAAAGGCATTAAAAGAAAAGAGTGAAAATAGGAGATAAGTGTTGGGATTCATCATCACCCAGATGTCGGCAACTGTGAACTGAAAGGGAAAGAATCTCTCCCTGGGAAAAATGCCAAATGGAAGAGCTGTTTTTTAAAATGACAGAGTGCTGTCTTAAGTTCACAAAGGTGAGGAGGAGAGGTTGTGGGAGGGAGGGCACACACAGGAGTGACAAGAGCAGGGATCCTGGACCTGAAGTTAACACTGGCCTCTCTATGGGTTATTCTGGACCTTGAGGGATGTCTCTGAGAGCACATCATGCACTGCTTGAGGTCTCCAAGGGCATATCTGTCCTCTGAGACCCTTGAGCATGTTTCCAGAAAATTAACAGATGCCCTCGCTTGCTCTCTCATCTCTCATTTTCAGTCTGATCCACGTTTAAGCAGCCACTCTTGGCCCACAGCACCAGAAGTAGAAAGTTAACCTGTTAGCCTGAAGAGCTTCCCTTTGGCCCAGTCTGACATCATTGAATGCCACAGGGTCATAATGTTGGGAGGGACCTGAAAGGTCATCTCTCCTTGTTCTCTTAGTTGAAGAATGAGGAAAGCAAGTAAAGGCCAGAGAAGGTAAACGGTATCTCTAAAGTCGTAAAGGAAGAGTTGGGTGAGAAGTAGGTCTACCGTCTCCACGTCTGATGTTTTCTGTGCTGTCACGTTGTCTCTCACAAAAACCAATGAGATCTTGTAAAATCTTTGTGAGATTTCACAGCTCAAAAGGTCTAGGCCCTTCTCATTTTCTTTTACTGTCATGCAGTCCAAATTCTGGTTTTTAGAAATCAGACTTTCAACACATTTTTTAATTGATCTAATTTTCAGATGGGTTTATGTTTCAGTTACTATTCCTGCACAACAAATGATCCCAATATCAGTGGCTTAAAGCAAACATTTCATTTTTCTCACAGTTTGGAAGGGACTCGGCAGGGTAGTTCTTGCTTGGTGTCTGTTGTGTGTTGTATTGGAAGCTGTCTGGGGATGCAATTATCTGAAGGTTCAACTGATCTGGATAGCCAAGATTTCTTGCTGCTACAGGTCACAGCTGATGCTGAGTGATCCCTGTGAAGCTGTTTAAATTGGGGCTGTCTATCACAGCTTCCCTGGTGGCTCAGTTGTAAAGAATCCATCTGCCAATGCAAGAGATGCAGGGGTTTGATCCCTGGATTGGGAGGATTCCTCTGGGGAAGAAAATGACAACCAACTCCTTTATTCTTGCCAGGGAAATCCCATGGACAGAGGAAACTGATGGGCTACAGTCCATGGGATTGCAGAGGGTCAGACACAATTTGGTGACTAAATAACAACAGCCACGGGAGGTGGATCGTTCCATGTAGTGTGGGCATCCTTACATCATGGCTGCTTTAGGGGATTCAGTACTTGCACATGGTGGCTCAGGGCTCCAGATGCCAAGATCCCAGTGACCCAAGTAGAGTTTCATCACATTTTATGGCTCAGCCTTGGAAGTTAAGCAGTGTCACTTCTGCTACAATCTACTTGGTAATAAGGAAGTCACTTGGCCAAGATTCAAGAATATGGGCCATAGATTCTACCTTTTAGTCTTTCTCTCTCTTTAGTTGCTAAGTTATGTCCAACTCTTGTGACCCCCATTGACTGTAGCCTGCCAGGCTCCTCTGTCCACGGGATTCTCCAGGCAAGAATACCGGAGTGGGTTGCCATTTCCTTCTCCAGGGGATCTTCCTGACCCAGGGATTGAACCTGGATCTCTTGCATTGCAGGCAGGTTCTTTACCAACTGAGTTATGAGGGAAGCCCACCTCTTGGTTATAGGTGTGGTAAAGCATTTACAGGCATGTTTTAAAATTGTCAGTTTGTTCTCTAGAATCNGCAAGAATACCGGAGTGGGTTGCCATTTCCTTCTCCAGGGGATCTTCCTGACCCAGGGATTGAACCTGGATCTCTTGCATTGCAGGCAGGTTCTTTACCAACTGAGTTATGAGGGAAGCCCACCTCTTGGTTATAGGTGTGGTAAAGCATTTACAGGCATGTTTTAAAATTGTCAGTTTGTTCTCTAGAATCAGAGAGTTTCCACTAAAGAAACATTAATTTAGTTGCTTTGAAAGTGATTTTTTTTTTTTTCAAATTTAGTAGCTTTCAAAACTCAATTCAGAAAATAGGAAGAAAGGTTACTCTTGCTATCAAGGAAATTATTCCTTTGGCTGCAGTCTCCTCACTAGTACAGTAGGAATAAAAATATCAAAATTGCAAGACGATTTCAGGCAATTCCCTGGTGGTCCAGTGGTTAGGACTCAGAGGTAGCACTGCAGACCTGCAGGGGCCATGGGTTTGGTCCCTGGTCAGGGAACTAAGGTCCTGCATGAAAGTTGCAAGATGGTTTTCAGGATTAAGGAGTAAGCGGGCACTCAGCGGTACTGTTCATAGTATTGCGGGCTGTGTGCGTGTGCTCAGTTGTGTCTGACTCTTTGCGACCCCGTGGACTGTAACTGCCAGGCTCCTCTGTCCATGGAATTTTCCAGGCAAAAGTACTGGAGTGGGTTCCGTATCCTACTCCAGGGGATCTTCCTGACCCAGGGCTCGAACCTGTCTCCTGCATCTCCTGCACTGGCAGGTGGATTCTCTACCCCTGCGCCACCTGGGAAGCCCCATTTTGGGCTATATGGGATGTCAGTTCATAACCCGATGCCTAGTTCTTAACTCTCAAACTACAGAATACCTCTGAAAAGCAGCTTTTCAGAGTGGGTTGGGGAAGGTCATTGCCTACTAGGTTAGAGAGTAGCCAGGTGGTTGAGCAAGACCACAAAATGATGGGGTCCCTGAAATGGGAGACACGAGGACACCAAAGTCAAACTTTTGTTGCTTCATGACTGTGCTTTAGACCAGCTGGCTAAGAACTGGCTGGGTGGAAGGACCCAGAAAAGGGCTTCTTCTTTGTGTTTTTGGAAACTGCTTGGTTCTGTGGCCTTTCAGTGGCAGAACAGAGCCTCCCTGTCCCAGTGCTTTTAATCTTCCCTGTGTGCTTGGGAGGTTGATGGATTCAGGGAGGATCAAGGTAGTGGGTGGCAGCTGCTGGTTGAACAGGAAGGAGCACTCGCTTCCTCCACTTTGGCACTGAACACTGGGTGATAGGCACCTGGATATGTTACTTCCTAGCTCTGTTTAGAATCCATTCAGAAAAGCTGAAAACAGTTTGGCACTTCTTTTCAGCAATCCTTAATTCTAACCTGCAAGTATTGTGTGCTTGTTTGTCAGCTGTGCTCTGGAGCGACTTCACAGCCTTCCTAGAAATGGAGACAAGTCTGCTCTCTCCTGACTGTCACTCAAAAGAAATCAGAGAACATCTCAAGGATGTGATGCTGTTGACTGCTGTTGTAATGATTATGACTCAGAGTCTTTACTGTTTACCAAATGCAACAAGTGTGCTAGACATAGACAAAGCATAGGATTATAAACAGTCTCTTTTCAGAGTACACAACCTCACCATTTTCGCTTGTTTTGGTTATTTTTCTCTCCTCCTGAAGAGTATCCTGCTAAATTGAAAACATCATGATCTGGGTGTAAAATTGATCCAGGAAGATGCATTTCTAAAGATCTTCAGATCTATTTTTAGACGACTCACATTTTGTTAGGCATGCTCATGGCAATGTTTATTCCCCAACAGCCAATCGAACATCTATTGTGACTTAGGCAGAGAGTTAAGCGTTTTGCATCCATTATGGTATTTCTAACCCAATTGTATCCTTCAGCTGTGTTCAGTGGTTAGTCCAATAATGTAGGAAAGAAAGTAAGTTGTACAAAGGTTTTGGTGACCAAGGTCTATTTGAATTAGAAGTACATTCTTCAAACACCCCTGTCCCTTTCTCTACCCTAACTTCACTGGCCTTCTTTAGCTTCCCTGTCTTTGCATGTTTCTACCAGCTATGTAACTGTACACTACTCTCATTTGCCTGGTTTCGTCCTAAGCATTCTGCCCTCCAGTCTTCTTCTAGTTAATGTTAGCTTATTCTTCCACTCTCAGCTTAAGTGCTACTTGTTTTTTTAAAAGGAAAAGGAAAATTTTATTATTCCTTTTTTTTTTTTTCTTATTGGAGCATAGTTGCTTTACAGTGTTGTGCTGGTTTCTACTATACAGCAAAGAGAGTCAGCTATAGCTATCCATATATTTCCTCTTTTTTGATTTCCTTCCCATTTAGGTCACCACAGAGCAATGAGCAGGATTCCCTGTTCTACACAGTGGGTTCTCACTGCATGTGCATCCTAAGTCCCTTCAGTTGTGTCCAACTTTTTGCAACCCTATGGACTACAGTCTGCCGAGCTCCTCTGTCCATGGGATTCTCCAGGCAAGAATATTGGAAGGGGTTGCTGGGCCCTCCTCCAGGGGATCTTCCCGACACAGGGATCGAACCCGTATCTCTTATGTCTACCTGCATGGGCAGGTAAAGTGGTTCTTTACCACTAGCACCACCTGGGAGCCCCCTTTAGTTATCTTTTATACATCGTATCAATAGTGTATATATGTCAATCTCAATCTCCCAATTCATCCCAGCCTTCTTTCTCCCCTTAGTATCCATACATCTGTGTTTCTGTTTCCACTTTGCAAATAAGTATGTTATTTCTTAAGGAAATCCTTTACTGATACACATTAAATAACCTTATTTTATGGTCACATGACAAAATAAACTTGGGTACTTATCCTCAGTTGCAATTCTACATTTCTTTGGGTGACTGTTTAGCTATCTGCCTTTCTAACTGGCTTGAAAGTTTGATGAGGGCACGGACTGTGTATATTTATGCTATCAGTGTTATTCCTGGCACCTAACACAGAGCCTGGTACAAAGTAAGTACCTGACAATATTTGCCAAATAGAAAATAGACCACATTCTAACTTTACCTGAGGCTGGACCATGTATGCCCCTTTACTTAGAAGGGAGAGCATTGGTATTCTTTGTTGGTGGTCAGCTGCTTAGTCATGTCCAACTCTTTGCAACCCCATGGACTGCAGCATGCCAGACTTCCCTGTCTATCATTTCCTGGAGCTTGCTCAAACTTACGTCCATTGAGTTGGTGATCTCATCTAACCATCTCATTCTCTGTCATCCCCTTCTCCTCCTGCCTTCAGTTTTCCCCAGCGTCAGGGTCTTTTCCAGTGAGTAAGTTCTTCAAATCAGGTGGCCAAAGTATTGGAGCTTCAGCTTCAGCATCAGTCCTTCCAATGAATATTCAGGACTGATTTCCTTTAAGATTGACTGGTTGTATCTCCTTGCAGTCCAAGGGACTCTCAAGAGTCTTCTCCAGCACCTCTGTCTACCTAAAGACCTATATATAGAAAACTATAAAACACTGATGGAAGAAATTAAAGAGGACACTAATAGATGGAGAAATATACCATGTTCATGGATTGGAAGACTCAATATAATGAAATATATTATGAAATCAATATAATGAAAATGAATATATTACCCAAAGCAATCTACAGATTCAATGCAACCCCTATCAAGCTACCAGTGGTATTTTTCACAGAACTAGAACAAATAGTTTCAAGATTTGTATGGAAACACAAAAAACCTCGAATAGCCAAAGCAACTTTGAGAAAGAAGAATGGAACTGGAGGAATAAACTTACCTGACTTCAGGCTCTACTACAAAGCCACAGTCATCAAGACAGTATGGTACTGGCACAAAGACAGAAATATAGATCAATGGAACAAAATAGAAAGCCCAGAGATAAATCCACACACATACAGACACCTTATCTTTGACAAAGGAGGCAAGAATATACAATGGAGTAAAGACAATCTCTTTAACAAGTGGTGCTGGGAAAACTGGTCAACCACTTGTAAAAGAATGAAACTAGA
>SJYX01022691.1:101549-195954 GCA_006410675.1 Oreotragus oreotragus
TATCAATAGCATTGAAATATGTATACTATCATGTAAGAAATGAATCGCCAGCCTGTGTTCAATGCAGGATGCAGGATGCTTGGGGCTGGTGTATGGGGATGATCCGGAGAGATGATGTGGGGTGGGAGGTGGGAGGGGGGGTTCATGTTTGGGAGTTCGTGTACACCCGTGGCAGATTCATGTCAATGTATGCCAAAACCAATAGAGTACTGTAAAGTAAAATAAAGTAAAATGGAAGCTCTAAAAAAAAAAATAATAAAATAAAAAAATAATCACTATTGATAGCAAAAAAAACAAAAAACAAACAAAAAAAAACACCAAAACCAAAATCAAAAGCATCAATTCTTTAGTGCTTAGTCTTCTTTATGGTCCAGCTCTCACATTCCATAGCTTTGTTGGGAAAGTAATGTCTCTTCTTTTTAATATGCTGTCTAGGTTGGTCAGAGCTTTTCTTCCAAGGAGCAAGCGTCTTTTAATTTCATGGCTGCACTTACCATCTGCAGTGATTTTGAAGCCTGAGAAAATAAAGTCTGTCACTGTTTCCATTGTTTCCCCTTCTATTTGCCATGAAGTGATGGGACTAGATGCCATGATCTTCATTTTTTCAGTGTTGAGTTTCAAGCCAGCTTTTTCACTCTCCTCTTTCATTTTCATCAAGAGGCCCTTTAGTTCCTCTTCACTGTATTCTTAACAATTAATTATGTAAGACCCAACATATGACTAGGGCATTTGTCAAATTCTGGAGCCCAAGAATTATGAGGAAAGATCTCAGTGGGATTGTTCATTCTTTTATTGGTAGTGAAGTATTTTAAACATTTTCTGTTGATGTGTGGCAAAACCAATACAATATTGCAAAATTTAAAAAGTATTAATAATAAAAAATTAATTTTAAATGGGGTATAGTTGCTTTACAATGGTGTGTTAGTTCCTACTGTACAGCAAAGTGAATCAGCTAATATGTATACATGTACGTATATATATACGTATGTATATACTTATATGTGTAAGTCCCTCCCTTTTGGACTTCCTTTCCGTTCAGGTCACCACAGTACATTAAACACAGTTTACTGTGTTACACAGCAGATTCTCATTAGTTATCTATTTTATACATCTTGTCAATAGTGTGTATGCATCAATCCAAATCTCCCGATTCTTTCCTTCCCCTCTTTTCTCCCTTGGTATCCATACATTTGTTCTCTACACCTGTGTCTATGATTCTGCTTTGCAAATATCATATATACAGTTTTTCTAGATTCCGCATATATGAATTTAATACAGTATATTTGTGTTTCTCTTTTGGACTTTCTGCCCTCTGTATGGCTTATTCATTCTAAAGAGTCCACCTAAGAGAAAACATTACATGCCATTTCACTTTCTTCTATTTTGTAATGATGTTTATTTTTTAATATTATAAAACCACATCACCCAGCTTCTGTAATTATGGCAAGCTTCTTCTTCTTCTTTTTTTTTTTTTCTATTTCCAGCCCCACATCCATTGTATTGAGAAGACTCTTATTTCTTTACATCTGAGTCTCCTCTGTTGCCCTGCATGTGGGATCATCGGTTCCATCTTTCTAGATTCCATACATATGTGTTAGTATATGATATTTGTCTTTCTCTTTGTGATTTAATTCACTCCATATAATAGGTTCTAGTTTCATCCACCTCATTAGAACTAAGGAGAGGGTGGGATGGTTTGAGAGAATAGCATTGAAGCTACATATATATGTGTATATATGAAGCTACATGTATACATTATCATATGTGAAATAAATAACCAGTGGGAGTTTGATGTGNGTCTTCTGGTTTGGACTTTTCCAACATGAAATCCACTGTCATCTTTATCTTTGTTCCACTCTATGAAATGTGACTATTTTCTCTGGCTACTTTTCAAACTTTCTATTATTGTCATGTGCCACAGCTCAGTTGGTAAAGAATCTACCTGTAATGCAGGAGATCCCAGTTCAGTTCCTGGGTTGGGAAGATCTGCGGGAGCTGTCTCTTATACACATCTGGTGGGGAGGGAGGGGGGTGGGTGAGAGGCTCAGGATGGAGGGGACAGGTGTATGCCTATGGCTGATTCATGTTGATTTATGGTAAAAACCATCACAATTTGTAATTATCCTCCAATTAAAGTAAGTAAATTTAAAATAAACTATTTCATAACCATCTGGTGACTCAGATAGTAAAGAATCTACCTGCAATACCAGAGACCCGTGTTTAATCCCCGGGGCTACAATCCATGGGGTCACAAAGAGTCGGACATGATTGAGCAACTAACTCTTTCACACTTTCATAGATATTTCAGTCCATACTCATTTAAAACAACTCTCCCTCTTTTGAACTCGTCTCAGCCCTGACAGGAAGTTTTTCCTTCCTAAACTTCTAACTGTGTAACTTCTTCCTGTCTCTTCTTGTGTGAAGACAGAGAGCTATCGGTCACCATTTCTGGTATAATAACCATTTTCAGTCATTGAAGTTGGTGATCATCACTCATTACCAGCTCCAAATTTAATAATGTCTTTTCTTTAGCCAATGGACCATTTCTAGTGAGTGTTCAAACTGCGTGACTGAAGAACAAATTTAGTTTTGGCAATATGGTTTTCTTGGGCTATGAGCTGTGTCCTGTGCTCTTGGCTCATGAATTTGGAAGAGGTTCTGTCTTACTCTTTAGAGATCAAGAATTAAAATTTCATGGGCTTATTCTTTCCATCTGTGGGAACAGAGTAGCAGAGTGTAAGCATGCTCAGGGGTGTTTCAGAAAATGGGATTGGAATGGCCTTTTTCCCCCCTGTTCCGTAAAGTTGGATGTAGACTTGAGAAAATTTCAGAGAGAGGCACAGGATACTTATTTTCCCTCCACATTGTCTGGGGTGATATTGATGTTCTCTATTCATTAACACAGGTCTTGGCACATGACACTGCATCACATCAGTCATGTCCTACTCTTTGTGATCCCATGGACTGTAGCCCATCAGGCTTCTCTGTCCGTGGGATTCTCCAGGCAAGAATACTAGAGTGGGTTGCCATGCCCTCCTCCAGGGGATCCTAGGGTGTGTGTGTGAATCTTGCATTGGCAGGTGGGTTCTTAACCACTAGTGCCATAATAGACATCCTGTAGTAGGCATCCTATAATTGTTTGTTCGGTTGCTGGATTCATAGAAAAGTTGATCTGTATACCTTGTCATGAATTCGTGTAAGGATGTTTTCACTGGACTATGCTTTGAGGTAAATCCTGTCATTAAAGAGAATAGGGTAGCAAGGCTCTGGCAGATTTCATATTGTTTCCATTTCATTCCATTCCATTATATCCCATCCCATTCCATTTTATCCCATCCATCCCATCCCTTCCCAAGCCATTCCATTCTATTGTTTTCCATCCTATCTCATCCCATTTTATAACATTTGGGATGTTTACTGAATACCTACTTTGTGTAAGATGCCACATGGGGAATGAGATAAAATACTTCTTCCGGAGGAGCTCAAAGTCTAAGGAGAGGGTGGGAGATTAAAAATTGCTGCAATTGTTTTTCTGTTCCTCCAGGTAGAGAGTAATTCCATCCACTCAAATCTGGGCCATCATCAGTAACCTGGCTGGCCGATAGGATGCAGCAGAGGTGATGGTTAAACTGAGGCTAAGCCAAAAGAGGCCTTGAAATGTCTGCTCAACTTCTCTTGGGATGCTTGATCTGCTGTGTAAGAAGTCCAAGTTCCTTAAGACTAACATGTTGGAAAGGCCACATGAAGGCATTCTGGTTCATAGTCCATGATAAGCCCAGTCCTTCAGCCTGCCAAACAGAAACCATCTGTGCCAAGGTATCAGACATACAAATGAAGCCATCATAGACCCTCCAGACCAGCCACTTCATTTGCCAGCTGAATGCCACCCAGTGGCCTTAGTTAACACCACGGGAAGTAGAAGTCTCTCCCAGTTAAGCCCTGCCCAAATTCCCTGTCCACAAAATCAAGAGAGAAAATAAAAAGGCTATTGCTCTAATCCAATAGGCATCAGGGTGGTTTGTTACCCCTGCAATAGACAACCAAAACACAGAGGCAAGAAAATAACCAGGATTTAGTAAGAATTCTAATAAAAGAAGGGGCAAAGTGGGTTGTGAGAAATCAAGTATTTAGAGCAAATAATTCTGTTTTAGACGGGCTGGGCCACTGCACCATCCCACTTTAGAGGCATTGATTATGTGGTAGTCCTTGCGAATGGCATGCCTGGTAGTTGTGCAGTGCCCAGCATATGCAGACATGTGGCAGTTTTGGGTAATGAGTGCCAGGAAGGTAGGTAATATGGAAAAACTGTAGAAAGGGAACTTGAGCTTAGAATTGAAATACAAGTAGGTTTCATGGGCTAAGTACAAGTAGGTTTCATGGGCTAAGTACAAGTAGGTTTCATGCTCTTCACGAGGAGAAATAATACTCCATCAGTAGAAGCAGTATGAGCGAAACTTTGAAGGCATAGGAGCCTATAATGGGCTTGGGGCACAGTGACTGGTCCTTTGTGGCCAATATACTTGGTACTGGGGTTGGGGGGGTAGATGGTGATGAACCCCTGAAGCTGAGTGATGTGAAGGGTCCTATATCTTCATGGAGAGTCAGGAGGAGGAAGGCAACAGGGAGACAAAGATTTCAAAGCAAGTGAGCAACAAATTCAAAACAGTATTTCAGAAAAGTATAGTTCAAAACCCCACAGACTGTGAAAGACACTGTTTGTTCTTTCAGCTGCCTGCCTCTACTAGAAAGCTTGGCAAATCCTTTTTTTTTTTTTTTTTTTTAGGAAAGTCTTAAACAACAGGGAATTACTCAATGATTCATTTAAAAGGATCATTAAAGGAAAATGGAGGCATGTCGCATCCTGCCTTCTTTAATTGCTCATTTATTATTACTGTGGGTGAGATAATGGAGAAGCAGTATGAGCGAAACTTTGAAGGCATAGGAGCCTATAATGGGCTTGGGGCACAGTGACTGGTCCTTTGTGGCCAATATACTTGGTACTGGGGTTGGGGGGGTAGATGGTGATGAACCCCTGAAGCTGAGTGATGTGAAGGGTCCTATATCTTCATGGAGAGTCAGGAGGAGGAAGGCAACAGGGAGACAAAGATTTCAAAGCAAGTGAGCAACAAATTCAAAACAGTATTTCAGAAAAGTATAGTTCAAAACCCCACAGACTGTGAAAGACACTGTTTGTTCTTCAGCTGCCTGCCTCTACTAGAAAGCTTGGCAAATCCTTTTTTTTTTTTTTTTTTTTAGGAAAGTCTTAAACAACAGGGAATTACTCAATGATTCATTTAAAAGGATCATTAAAGGAAAATGGAGGCATGTCGCATCCTGCCTTCTTTAATTGCTCATTTATTATTACTGTGGGTGAGATAATGGCTTTGTGTTATTCTTCTAAATAGTGTAAAATATTTATTGGTAAATATAGCAGTGCATATATTAATGCCAGTGGAGATTTGGTGGAGTGTTTTTTCCCTCCACTGATAGCCATAATTTTTACTTAAAGAAAAACAATATTGTGCTGATTCATTCTAGCTCAGAGCTGAGCGAGAACATTATGAACTAAACATCTCTATGACAGCACTGTCTCAGCGCCGGTGGAATGGCAGGACTCTCTGGGGCTGGCCGTAGTTTGTGAAATCAATTTCTTTCCTGTTTATTAACTCATGATTTGGAAGAGGACAAGCAGAGGTGTAAAAATTTTCTTCTCTCCCTCTTCATGACAAACTACCTGATTGAAAATAGCTTTTATAAGTGAGGATGCTTACCATTTCATGTACCTGAAAGTCTATGAAGGAAGGACAGGGAAACCTGGCGTGCTGCAGTCCACGGGGTCGCGGAGTCGGACACAGCTGAGCAGCTGAACAACAGTGAAAGTCTACAGGTAGGTGGTTTTATAGAGCTGGTTCACAGCTTAACAATGTCACCAGTGACCCAGGGCTGTGTCCTCAGGCAACAGTGTCCCAAATAGGAAACAGAGTGTTGGTCTTTTGGGTTTGTTTTTGTTTTTCATGGTTTCTCTTTCTAAAGCTTGGAGAAAAATCTTTTCTGGAATCTCTCAGTCGACTTCTATTTGAGTTTCCTTACCCAGATCTGGGTTCATGGTGGTGTGGTGGTTTGGTCCCTAAATCATGTCTGACTCTTTTCGACCTCATGGACTATAGCCCACGAGACTCCTCTGTCCAAGGGATTTCCCAGGCAAGAATCCTGGAGTGGGTTGCTGTTTCCTGCTCCATGGGATCTTTCCCACCCAGGAATCGAACCCATATCTCTTGTATTGCAGAAATTCTCATGCAGTTGCAGGCAGGTTCTTTGCAGCTGAGCCACCAGGGGAAGCCCCTATCTGGGATCATACTCACATCTCAACCAATCACAGGAAAAGGAGAAAGACAGAGGAGGTGAACTGTGGCCCATTCCCCAGGCAGGGGACAAGTAGAGTGTGTATCTTTCATCAGCAGGCTGCTGCCCCGGGCTTGAAACAAATGGGATTTTCTGGGAAGCAATTATAGAAGAACGACTGGAGTGTGTGCAGCCAACTGTGTTGGCCACAGGTCAAACCAATTTAGGGGTGGTGATTTAGTAGATTCTGCATGCCCAGATCTGTCTCCCTGCTGGAAGGTGCAGCAGAAGCCTAGCAGAGAGTGCTTGTTCACAGGAGCATTAGTGGGCATTGAACTAAAAGCGGGCAATCTCTCACCTGGATAAGTGGATCCAATAAAATATACCGATTATCTATTACACCTCAGGACACAGGAGTGCAGAAATGAGTGAGACCTAGTTCTTGTCCACAGACTTTCACAGTTCCCTTCACCATCTGCTTCATCCTGGAAGCAGCTTCATCCCCCAAGGTTGCCACACTCTGTCATGCTTCCCTCTAGTAAGTAGAGCTTTGGCACAGCTGGAACACTCCCCTTGATACGCGGCAGGGCCCTGTGGGGCTCCCAGGCACAAGGCCTTACTGTGTCTCCCGTTTCTTTGATTACAGGAAACAGCCTTCATTTATCCTTCATGACCTTCCCTGAATTCCAAGGGACAGATTCAAGCAGTTGTTAATGAGGGAAAGGAGGGGATGCGAGCCCAGGGAGAAACAAACAGTCAAGAGCCACCTTGGGGCAAGGCCCTGTTACCCCATCAAGGGATACACACAACAATATCTTTGAGCTGTTTGCAGATACTGAAGAGCTTCCCAAGTGGCACTCGTGGTAAAGAACCTGCCTGCCAATGCAAGAGACGTAAAAGACGTGGGTTCTATCCCTGAGTCAGCAAGATCCCCTGGAGGAGGAAATGGCAACCCACTCCAGTATTCTTGCCTGGAGAATCCCATGGACGGAGGAGTCTGGGGGCTACAGTCCATAGGGTCACAGAGAGTCGAACATAACTGAGTGACTTAGCACGCACGCAGATACTGAAACCCCCTCCAGGTGGGAGAAGCTAATGGTTGGTGATGACAGGTGGCCCACAAGCATGTAGACCCCAGACTGGTTGGACCTGAAGCCTGCTGATGCTGACTCCTGCTTACATCACTGTCAGCCCATCAGAAGAATGCCCGTGAGCCGATCACACCCTCTATGAACAACTGTTGTAAAATGCCTCACTATCTTCCCCAAGTTGGGGACACATGGTTTTGAGGGCATTAGCTCACTGTGTCCCCCTTTGCCTGGCAAGCAGTAAATCTATCCTCTTCTACTTCACCCAAAGCTTGTCTCTGAGATACGATTCAGCACTGGTGTGCAGAGAAGCTGAGCTTTCAGCATCCCTCCTGCCCCACTTCTGCCCGATTTCCCAGATGCATCACTCACGGACCTGGCTGGGTTGCACACCCCGTCCCTGAATTATTCTAGCATCCCTGTTTACCTTTGTCACAGTCCTTAACCATCCTGGGTCCTAACTGTTTGCCAGCTGTTTGTCTCAGCCAGGCCCGGAGCCCTGTGAAGGCTGAATGTGTTCCATCTGTTTGTATCCGAGCCCAGTGACTGGAACATACATGATTTCCAGGGAGCATTTGTGGGACGAATGCATGAATAATTGAATGAAAGGAAATTAAACATGGATCTTTTTATCCCTCTTCAATCAGTTTCCACTTTATTGATTTTCCTCTCTCCCTTTTCTCTTTGCTCCTTTCTCATCACCCTGTTTCCTCTCTTATTTTTCTTTTTGCTCATGATTCACAGTTAACTGATGAATCCTGCATTTATGCCAAGTTACACAATATTGCCCAGCCTTGCTTTTATGGCTTATCCCCCTCCCTCTTTTCAGAAAGAAGAGCAGTTACGGGGGTTTCTGCTGGTGGATCCAGACACATCATTGTGGAGAAGGGACTTTTTTTTTTTTTAACCATGAGCCATCTTTGGGTCCATTTTCAAAGGTCTGGATATTTTGTGATTTATAGTAAGAAATAGATATTTTGTCTTCCTCCTGTTTCTGGCACAGAGCTCCCCAAACCCTTGNGGGGTTTCTGCTGGTGGATCCAGACACATCATTGTGGAGAAGGGACTTTTTTTTTTTTTAACCATGAGCCATCTTTGGGTCCATTTTCAAAGGTCTGGATATTTTGTGATTTATAGTAAGAAATAGATATTTTGTCTTCCTCCTGTTTCTGGCACAGAGCTCCCCAAACCCTTGGAATATCCTCAGTGATGAGAACAATAAAATTGTCTTTTGTTAAGTTAATGGGTTGACTTTTGGACCACAGCTACAGATGGGAAGCTGACTGTCAGGAGAACCGACTATGTGATTGGGGGGTTGGGACTTGCAGTCTGACCTCCTGGCTCCCCAGCACACCCCAAGTCCCCTTTACCTCCAGGGAAGGTAGAAGAGCCAGAAGTTGAATCTATAGACTATATAAGGATAGGGGAACTACCTTGGCAGTCCAGGGCTTAAGACTCCACGTTTCAAGGCAGGGGCATGGGTTCAGAAAACTAAGACCCCACATACTGTGGGTGTACCCCTCCCCCAAAAATTAAAAAAGAAAGAAAATAGGAAACTTGAGAGATGAAGTTTAGAGAGCTTCCAGGTTGGTGAACAGGTGGAGGAGCTGGGAGAATGATGCTCCAAGAGAAGGCGTGTGAACTCTGTGCCAGTTCCCCAGACCCTGCCCTGGGCATCTCTTACATCTGGCTGTTCCCGAGTTATATTGTTTTACAATAAACTAGCAATTCAGAAAGTGAAATGTTTCTCTGAGTTCAGGGAGAGGATTTAACAAATTAATCACACCCAAGGAGGAGGTCGATTATGGGAATCTTTAATTTATAGCCAGTGAACTGGAAGGACAGATTAACAACCTAGATTTGTGGTTGACAGCCTGAGTTAAAGGGGCTCATTGGAACCTCTGATTTATAACAAGTATGTTGGCCAGAAGGAAGGGTCACAACCTGGACGTGCCACTGGAGTCTGAAGTGGGGGTGGGCGATCTTGTAGGACTGGCCTCTCAACCTCTGGAATCTGATGTTATCTCTGGGTGGATAGTGTCAAAATGCAGATGAACTCTAGGACAGCCTGATGGTGTCCAGAGTATTGTTTGTGGATGTGGGGGAACCTCTCCTACTAAGACTGGCAAATTCCCTGGGGTGATATATCGGTGGCTTCCCTGATCCCTGTTCTTGTTCCCAGATTTTGGGAGACCAAAGGGTGGGAGGGGACAGGGAGCACTGACAGGGAGCACAGCTGTGCATGGCATCTGTTGGAGGGGACTCAAAGAGTGGCGCCTTCTGTTAGCATCCAGGGCAGCTGTGATGGGAGGCATCAGAAAAGTGATGCTGAGGGTGCCTTCTTTAGGCTCAGCTCCCTGTGGAGAAGCTCCCAGAGCAAATCCAAGTCTTTTCCTTGCTTAGTGTATAAACCTCAAGTGCCCAGGGAACCGCAGGTGTCCCATCACACCTGGAAGATGAGTTAAAAGTATTAAGTTTTGGTATTTTGTCCATAAGGGGCCTTTTTTTTTTTTGCCTTGTTTGGTGTGTAAAAGCATACCTTTACAATAGTATCTTATCAGTGTTCAGTGGTGACCTAAATGGGAAGGAAATCCAAAAAATAGAGGATATATGTATATAGAGAAGGCAATGGCAACCCACTCCAGTACTCTTGCCTGGAAAATCCCATGGCGGAGGAGCCTGGTAGGCTGCCGTCCATGGGGTCTCTAAGAGTCAGACACGACTGAGTGACTTCACTTTCACTTTTCACTTTCACGCATTGGAGAAGGCAATGGCAACCCACTCCAGTGCTCTTGCATGGAGAATCCCAGGGACAGGAAACCTGGTGGGCAGCCGTCTATGGAGTTGCACAGAGTCAGACATGGCTGAAGCGACTTAGCCGCATGGCTAATTCACTTTGCAGTATGGCAGAAACTAACACAACATTGTAAAGCAACCATACTCCAATAAATTAAAGAAAATCTTAATTGTTGTTATTTAGCCAATAAGTCGTGTCTGACTCTTTACGACCCCATGGACTACAGCCCACCAGGCTTCTCTGTCCATGGGATTTCTCATGTAAGAATGCAGGAGTGGGTTGCTATGCCCTCCTCCAGGGGATCTTCCCAACCCAGGGATCGACCCAGTGTCTCCTGCAATGGCAGGCAGATTCTTTACCACTGAGCCACCAGGGAAGCCCATCGTGTGTGAGTATTTCCTCCCATTCTGTTGACTTTTCTTTGTTGATTGCTTCCTTGGTTGTGCAAAACCTCTTCAGTTTAATGTAGTCTCACTTGTTTATTTTAATCTCATTGCAGGTGCTTTTGGTGTCTTACCAAAGAAAACACTGCCAACACTAATGTCAGAGATTTTTTTTTTTCTCCTGTGATTTCTTTGGGAGCTTCATGATTTCAAGTCCTAGATTTAAGTCTTTGACCTACTTTGAGTTATTTTTTGTGAGTGGTGTACGATAAGACTCCTGGCTTTATATTCAAAAGATTTGAAAGCAGTATCTGGAAGAGACATCTGCACGCCCATGTTCACTGTAGCATTTTTCATAACAGTCAAGATATGGAAGCAACCTGAGTGTCCCTCAACAGATGAACGGATAAAGGAGATGTATACACGTACAATGGAGTGTTATTCAGCCACGGGAAAAAGAATATCCTGCCATTTGCGGCAACACAGATGCACCTTGAAGGCATTAGGTGCAGTGAGATAAGTCAGAGAAATACGACTACTGTGTGATAACAATGACACATGGAGTCTAAAAAAGCTGAACTTGCAGGAACAGAGAGTATAATAGAATGATGGGGTTGGAGCTTGGGGGCTTTGGAGAGGTGCCATTTATGGGTGCAAACTTGCAACTTATAGGTAAAGAAGATCTTAAGAGCTAGAAAAAATTAACATATTACCACCCAATGACACTGGCCCGGTTTTTGGGAGCCTGGCCTGGGCTGTACCCTGGATTTGGCATTGTGGATCACCACAGAGGTCTTGATTAAGTCCTCCCTCCCTCTGAGTCTCAGTGTTCTCTCCTGTGTAACAAAGGGGAGCGTGTCAAGGATTGCAAATATCCCGTAGAGCTATATCATGAGATTTGTTGTTACCCCAGGTGTCTCTTAGAAAAACAAAACTTCATCCTTGTGAGTCAGGGAAGTCTTTCCATCTGAACATGTTAGTGGATTTCTGTTTCTGCTCTCTGCCCTGGATTGAACAATAATCTAAGCCTCCTGAAATTAGCGAAGGCTTTGCTACCTTGGCACACAAAGCCCCTTTTCATTTGCCCTTTCTACTTAAACTATCAATGTTTTCTTTTGCCCATTTTGCTGATGTTGCTAGTTTCTGAAGGCTAAATATGGAGATAGAGCCCCTGAGATGCTTCACTCAGTGAGTCCTTTTCAGTTATTATTTAAGGAGCAACCATGCAATGATTTCTTTCTTAAAAAATGTTTATTTATTTGGCTGTGGATCTTACTTGTGGCAGGTGGCCCTCTCTCTAGCTGTGGTGCATGGGCTTAGTTGCCCTGAGGCATGTGGGATCTTAGTTCCCAGACCAGGAATCTAATTCAAGCCCCTGGCATTGGAAGGTGAGTTCTTAACCACCAGACCACCAGGGGAGTCTCCCTTCAGCCATTCCTTATTGGAGAAAGTCTTTCTCAGCAGAAGGAAGCTGCCATTCCCATGCATACCCTTGACCATGCCGCCTCCCTTCTTTTGCCTTCTTTCTTTTGAAAAGTTTTATTTTCTGTTAGAGTATAGTTGATGTATGGGCTTCCCAGGTGGCGCTAA
This sequence comes from Oreotragus oreotragus, assembly GCA_006410675.1. Lineage (NCBI taxonomy): Eukaryota > Metazoa > Chordata > Mammalia > Artiodactyla > Bovidae > Oreotragus > Oreotragus oreotragus. The sequence goes on from SJYX01022691.1 coordinate 113,750, forward strand.
TGGTAAAGAACCCAACTGCCAATGTAGGAGATTTAAGAGATGTGGGTTTGATCCCTGGGTCGGGAAGATCCCCTAGAGGAGGGAATGGCAACCCACTCCAGTATTCTTGCCTGGAGAATCCCATGGACAGAGGAACCTAGTGAGTTACAGTCCATAGAGTTGCATAGAGTCAGACATGGCTGAAGCTATTTAGCATGTATAGTTGATTTATAACATCATGTTAGTTTCAGGTATATGGNAGATCCCCTAGAGGAGGGAATGGCAACCCACTCCAGTATTCTTGCCTGGAGAATCCCATGGACAGAGGAACCTAGTGAGTTACAGTCCATAGAGTTGCATAGAGTCAGACATGGCTGAAGCTATTTAGCATGTATAGTTGATTTATAACATCATGTTAGTTTCAGGTATATGGCAAAGTGATTCAGTTATACATATGCATGCATCTATTTTTTTCAAATTATTTTCCCATTTGGGTTATTAGAGAATGTTGAGTAGAGTTTCCTGTGCTGTACAGTAGGTCCTTGTCGATTACCTGTTTTATGTATAGTGGTATGTACATGTCAGTCCCAAACTCCCATTTATCCCCCCACTCACTTTTCCCCTTTGGCAACCAGGAATGTGTCTTCTATATCTGTGACTCTGTTTCTGTTTTGTCAATAAGTTTATTTGTGTCATTTTTCAAGATTCTACATGTAAGTGATATCAAATGGTACTGGTCTTTCTCTGACATATTTTACTCAGTATGACAATCTCTAGGTCCATCCATGTTGTGACAAATGTCATTATTTCTTTATTTTTAATGATTGAGTGATATTCCATTGTATATATGTATCACATCTTCTTTGGGCTTCCCTTGTGGCTGAGTGGTAAAGAATCTGCCTGCGATGTAGGCAACTTGGGAGATGCAGGTTTGACCTCTGGGTCAGGAAAATCCCTAGGAGGAGGGCATAGCAACCCATTCCCGTATTCTTGCCTGGAGAATCCCATGGACAGAGAAGCCTGGCAGGTTAAAGTCCGTAGGGTCGCAAAGAGTCAGCCACGACTGAAGCGGCTGAGCTCGCAGGCATGCACCACATCTAATTTAGTGATTCATCTGTCAATGGACATCCAGGTTGCTTCTGTCTCTTATAAANGTATTCTTGCCTGGAGAATCCCATGGACAGAGAAGCCTGGCAGGTTAAAGTCCGTAGGGTCGCAAAGAGTCAGCCACGACTGAAGCGGCTGAGCTCGCAGGCATGCACCACATCTAATTTAGTGATTCATCTGTCAATGGACATCCAGGTTGCTTCTGTCTCTTATAAATAGTGCTGCCATGAACACTGGGACGCATTGATTGTTTCAAATTAGGGTTTTCATCTTTTCTGGGTATATGCCCAGGATTTCTGGATTTTATGGTAGTTCTACTTTTAGTTTTTGAAGAAACCTCCATACGGTTCTCCACAGTTGGCTGTACCCTCGCCTTTCTTCTTAAAGATGGTGATCTGCTTTCATTGCAGAGCTCCTCAGACCGGGAGTCCATCCTGGCCATCCTCCAGCTCCTCGGAGATCTGCTTTCGGTTGGTGAGTAGGTCACGACCTCACTCCTCCTGTGGCAGACATAGGGGTGTGCAGATCCCATGTCTCCCAGGAAGCTGTGTGGCCTGGGGTTTGCTCTAAGTTTGCTGTCCAAGACAAAATCACAAGATGAATGTACTTTGGGCTTTTCAATCATGTCACCCGCCCTACAGTGGCCCAAATTTAGGAGGCATTTAGACTCTGGGTGGCTATTCTGTGAAATCTCATCTCTGGGGCCAAAGGCCTCCAGCCCTCAGTGGTTTGACCTCTCGCCTCCCCATCTTCCCTCATCATGGCCCATTTAGAGAGCCAGGTGTCGGCAGCTCTCTTACGTAAGTCAAGTGGAGACAGGAAGACGAGGCAGGAGCTAGACTTAGCAGTGTGGTCAGCCGTTACATTTTGAGGGATAAGTGGACAGAAGTCACTACGGTGGCATCAACTGACTTAACTGGGTCCCACCTCTATCAGCTCTTTTCCACCTGAAGTTCTTGGAAAACACAGCTTCTTGGGCATTCCCAGCATTCACGTAGCTTTCTCTTCTATGACGCCAGCCATGGTTGCATTAGAAGGACATATTCGTATCAAATAGAAATGCCACAGTGAATGTCGCTCCAAAGCCCCAGACCCTCAGGTTACAGTTTCAGAAGGAAGGGTCCACTCATATCAAGGTTTACCCTCAGGCTGTGCTGTGCTCCAGTGGCAGGGTGACATTTCTTCTGCATCAGGTACCCTCTGGAGCTGAAGCCCATTTGTTCTCTGGGATAGTTCTGCCTTCAGTTTGTCCAGTGGTGTCTGGAACTCTTAGAATGAAACCAGAGTTCTCCTTCTGAAATAGTTACTGATTATTGCTCCTTTAGTAGAGGATGAAAAATCAGAGAGTCTTCTTATGATTATAATCTCCTAACCTGTGGACCACCTTGGTTCAAGTGTGTAGAGAATCAGGTGAGTCCCCTTCCAAGTTGCCCTGTTGACCACGTTGATTCAAGTGTGTAGAGAATCACGTGAGTCCCCTTCCAAGTTGAAACGTAACCACTGCCTTTGGGCTTATCCTGGGGTAAGATGGGGGAGGTCCCTCTTTAAAACTACTCTAAGGTAGAAAGACCAACATATTTTACCTTAGTCCAGACCTTCTTCAAAACTCCCTAGATATATGATTAGGTGTTTGTTTCTCAAAGGATTACTCTGCTTGTTTCCATATGTCCCTCACATCAGTTACCAAAGGCCAGCACAAAATAATCATTAATACCACTCATGAAATTATTCTAGATAAGCCATCAAACTAAACCTTCTCATATTAAGAGATGATTTAAACCTAATAGCTGAGGGATACTGATATTCTCACTTTAATCAAGTATATAATTATCAGTTCAGTTCAATTGCTCAGTCGTGTCCGACTCTTTGTGACTCCATGAACTGAAGCACGCCAGGCTTCCCTGTCCATCATCAGCTCCCAGAGTCCACCCAAACCCATGTCCATCGAGTTGGTAATGCCATCCAACCATCCCATGCTCTGTAGTCTCCTTCTCCTCTGGGCCTCAATCTTTCCCAGCATCAGGGTCTTTTCAAATGAGTCAGCTCTCTGCATCAGGTGGTCAAAGTATTGGAGTTTCAGCTTCAACATCAGTCCCTCCAATGAACACCCAGGACTGATCTCCTTTAGGATGGACTGGTTGGATCTCCTTGCAGTCCAAGGGACTGTCAAGAGTCTTTTCAAACACTACAGTTCAGAAGCATCAATTCTTTGGTGCTCAGCTTTCTTTATAGTCCAACTCTCATATCCATACATGACTACTGGAAAAACCGTACCTTGATTAGATGGACTTTTGTCGGCAAAGTAATGTCTCTGCTTTTTAATATGCTGTCTAGATTGGCCATAACTTTATACATCAGCTTACATACATATTTCTTTGCATGTGATACGGGGCTTCCCAGGTGGCTCAGTGGTAAACAATTTGTCTGCCAATGCAGGAGACGCATGAGACATGAGTTTGATTCCTGGGTTGGGAAGATGCTCTGGAGAAGGAAATGGCAACCCACTCCAGTATTCTTGCATGGAGAATCCCCACAGGCAGAGGAGCCTTGCAGGCTATAGTCCATGAGGTAGCAAAGAGTCAAACACAACTTAGTGACTAAACATCAACAAATGCATGAAACAGCAGTACCCACATACACTGAGACTTCATAGAGTCTTAGGAAAGTAGAGTTTAGGCTCTGTTTATTATATCTGCTGCAAGTTCTCAAATATTTCATTATTTCTCCATTTCTCACCCCTCAGCCCTACCCCTGGCCCCTTACCTAATAGCACAACTTTACACAAGATGCTTCATGAACTCCACACTTACTGTCTCTGAGATGAGATGAGTCAACGCTTGCTCATTCTCTAGCTGTGAGACCTGCTTCCTGCTCCAAGGACAGGAGAGTAGTTATGTGAGACTCAGGGCCCCTCTGCTCACCTCCTCAGGCACAGACCGGAGGATCCGCTACATGATCAGCAAGGGTGGGAGTGAAGCCCTTCTGCGGACCCTGGTGGACACGGCCAGGACGGCCTCTCCGGACTATGTCATCCTCCTGCCGCTTTTCCGGCTGCTGGCCAAAGTTGGCCTCCGAGGTACCCACGCCCCCAGACCCAAGGATGGCTGGAAGGTTATCTGGGGATGTTATCACAGGAACGATTGGGGAAGCTTTTATGGGATAACAGAGAGGAGGCAGTTCTAGACGCCTCAGCGATGATGGCAGGACCAGCCCTGCAGGCGAGCACATCCCAGGGGGCTCAGGACCGGACCCAGAGCAGGAGTGGGCTCCTTGGGGCATGAGGCGTATGGAGAACAGAGGGGAGCTATTCCATGGAGGTTTTCAACCCCTGTATTTTGTCCATTTATTTTTGGTGGCACTGGGTCTTTGTGCTGCAGGGTTTTCCTCTAGCTGCAGCAGGAGGGGCTGTGCAGCAGTTACAGTGCCTGGGCTTCTCACTGCGGTGGCTTCTCCTGTGGCAGAGTGTGGGCTGTAGGTGCTCGGGCCCAGTAGTTGTGGAGCATGGGCTTAGTTGCTCCGTGGTATCTGGAATCTTCCTAGAGCAGGGATCAAACCCACGTCTCTCACATGGGCAGGTGGATTCTTAGCCACTGGACCACCAAAGAAGCACTCCCTAAATCCTCACTGTGTTTAGGGCATCCTCAAGTATGTACGACCTTACTTAAGTAACTAAGTCTGAGGGCACTGTTTCCAAATAACATAACATTCTGAGGTTCCAGGCAGACATGACTTTCGGGGAGCTAGTTATTTTTTTTCATCAATTTTTTTTAATATCATTTGTTAAGTTGATTAAGGACTTCCCTGGTGCCTCAGACAGTAAAGAATCTGCCTGCAATCTAGGATATTGGTGTTTAGTCCTTGGGTTGAGAAGATCCCCTGAAGAAGGAAATGGCAACCTGCTCCAGTATTCTTGCCTAGAGAATTCCATAGACCCAGGAGCCTGGTGGGCTACAGTCCATGGGGTGGCAAATAGTTGGACACGACTAAGTCATTGCTTAAAACAATTTTTTATTGGAATATAGTTGCTTTACAGTGTTGTGTTAGTTTCTGCTCTGTAGCAAAGTGAGTTAGCTATATGTTTACTCATTGGAAAACACTTTGATGCTGGGAGGGATTGGGGGCAGGAGGAGAAGGGNTGGTGCTCAGCTTTCTTTATAGTCCAACTCTCATATCCATACATGACTACTGGAAAAACCGTACCTTGATTAGATGGACTTTTGTCGGCAAAGTAATGTCTCTGCTTTTTAATATGCTGTCTAGATTGGCCATAACTTTATACATCAGCTTACATACATATTTCTTTGCATGTGATACGGGGCTTCCCAGGTGGCTCAGTGGTAAACAATTTGTCTGCCAATGCAGGAGACGCATGAGACATGAGTTTGATTCCTGGGTTGGGAAGATGCTCTGGAGAAGGAAATGGCAACCCACTCCAGTATTCTTGCATGGAGAATCCCCACAGGCAGAGGAGCCTTGCAGGCTATAGTCCATGAGGTTGCAAAGAGTCAAACACAACTTAGTGACTAAACATCAACAAATGCATGGAACAGAAGTACCCACATACACTGAGACTTCATAGAGTCTTAGGAAAGTAGAGTTTAGGCTCTGTTTATTATATCTGCTGCAAGTTCTCAAATATTTCATTATTTCTCCATTTCTCACCCCTCAGCCCTACCCCTGGCCCCTTACCTAATAGCACAACTTTACACAAGATGCTTCATGAACTCCACACTTACTGTCTCTGAGATGAGATGAGTCAACGCTTGCTCATTCTCTAGCTGTGAGACCTGCTTCCTGCTCCAAGGACAGGAGAGTAGTTATGTGAGACTCAGGGCCCCTCTGCTCACCTCCTCAGGCACAGACCGGAGGATCCGCTACATGATCAGCAAGGGTGGGAGTGAAGCCCTTCTGCGGACCCTGGTGGACACGGCCAGGACGGCCTCTCCGGACTATGTCATCCTCCTGCCGCTTTTCCGGCTGCTGGCCAAAGTTGGCCTCCGAGGTACCCACGCCCCCAGACCCAAGGATGGCTGGAAGGTTATCTGGGGATGTTATCACAGGAACGATTGGGGAAGCTTTTATGGGATAACAGAGAGGAGGCAGTTCTAGACGCCTCAGCGATGATGGCAGGACCAGCCCCGCAGGCGAGCACATCCCAGGGGGCTCAGGACCGGACCCAGAGCAGGAGTGGGCTCCTTGGGGCATGAGGCGTATGGAGAACAGAGGGGAGCTATTCCATGGAGGTTTTCAACCCCTGTATTTTGTCCATTTATTTTTGGCGGCACTGGGTCTTTGTGCTGCAGGGTTTTCCTCTAGCTGCAGCAGGAGAGGCTGTGCAGCAGTTACAGTGCCTGGGCTTCTCACTGCGGTGGCTTCTCCTGTGGCAGAGCGTGGGCTGTAGGTGCTCGGGCCCAGTAGTTGTGGAGCATGGGCTTAGTTGCTCCGTGGTATCTGGAATCTTCCTAGAGCAGGGATCAAACCCACGTCTCTCACATGGGCAGGTGGATTCTTAGCCACTGGACCACCAAAGAAGCACTCCCTAAATCCTCACTGTGTTTAGGGCATCCTCAAGTATGTACGACCTTACTTAAGTAACTAAGTCTGAGGGCACTGTTTCCAAATAACATAACATTCTGAGGTTCCAGGCAGACATGACTTTCGGGGAGCTAGTTATTTTTTTTCATCAATTTTTTTTAATATCATTTGTTAAGTTGATTAAGGACTTCCCTGGTGCCTCAGACAGTAAAGAATCTGCCTGCAATCTAGGATATTGGTGTTTAGTCCTTGGGTTGAGAAGATCCCCTGAAGAAGGAAATGGCAACCTGCTCCAGTATTCTTGCCTAGAGAATTCCATAGACCCAGGAGCCTGGTGGGCTACAGTCCATGGGGTGGCAAATAGCTGGACACGACTAAGTGATTGCTTAAAACAATTTTTTATTGGAATATAGTTGCTTTACAGTGTTGTGTTAGTTTCTGCTCTGTAGCAAAGTGAGTTAGCTATATGTTTACTCATTGGAAAACACTTTGATGCTGGGAGGGATTGGGGGCAGGAGGAGAAGGGGACAACAGAGGATGAGAAGACTGGATGGCATCACTGACTCAATGGTCGTGACTCTGAGTGAACTCCGGGAGGTGGTGATGGACAGGAAGGCCTGGCGTGCTGCAATTCATGGGGTCGCAAAGAGTCGGACACTACTGAGCGACTGGACTGAACTGAACTGATACATATATCGCCTCTTTTTTGGCTTCCCTTCCCATTCAGGTCACCATAGAGCGCTGAGTAGAGTTCCCTGTGCTGCCCAGTAGGTGCTCATTATAATCTATTTTATGCATAGCATCAATAGCATATATACATTAATCCCCATCTCCCGATTCATCCCAGCCCTCCTCCTGGAAGGACAGTTTTCAGCTCACTCGTGATACAGTGTATACTGCTAGTCGCTCAGTTGTGCCCAACTCTTTGTGACCCCATGGACTGCAGCCCACTAGGGTCCTCTGTCCATGGGATTCTTCAGGCAAGGATTCTGAAGTGGTTTTCCATTTCCTTCTCCAGGGGATCTTCCCAACCCAGGGATTGAACCCGGGTCTCCTGCACTGCAGGCAGATTCTTTACCAGCTGAGCTACTAGAGAAACCCAAATAAGTCATGTAGAAGTGATGCTTCCCTGGTTGAAGAGAAGATGGGGGTTTAGAATTCTTTCCGCTTACGCTCCACACCCATTTCTATTTCCACACGGAAGACCCTGAAACACCTCCCTAAAACCCTAGGAGCTTTTGGAGCACAGTTGGAAAAGCCTGGGCACCCAGGCTGCATGTAAATGTTACAAATCAGTCATGACAGTTAAGGTCTACCTGTGCAGTCTTAGACCACAGGCCTTCCCTGGTGGCTCAGATGGTAAAGAATATGCCTGCAGTGCAGGAGACGGGTTCGATCTGTGGGTCGGGAAGATCCCCTGGTGAAGGGGATGGCTACCCACTCCAGTATCCTTGCCTAGAGAATTCCATGGACGGAGGAGCCTGGCGGGCTACGGTCTGTGGGGTCACAAGAGTCAGACACGACTGAGCGACTGACACTTTACGCAGACCGCCGTCAAGAAGCTCAGTTCCTCTGAATGTTGTGAAGGCGGCAGCTGCTGAGGGCACAGGGCTCTGGCAGTGCTCTTTCCTTTCAACGTTTCGAACTCTGCTTTGAGTCCCTTCAACATTTCACAAACAATGACTGAGACCCAGGCATCAGCCAGCACCTGCAGGATCATGTTCCAGACAAAACACATAGAATTCACCCACTGATGACTCAGCAGATATTTACTGCATATCTTCCAGGGCTGTGCACTGTTCTAGGCACGCGGGAATGCCACTGTCACCAAGACAGATAAGGGGGTCTGCTCTTGTGGGAATTACATTCAAGTGGGGAAGGGCAGAAAGTACATAATTCGCTAGATAGTAGCAGATGGTGATAATTAACCAGGTAGTAACTGGGAGGAAAAGAATGGGTGATGTTCCTCTAAGATGCTGTAGACAGAGAGAGGTGACATTTGAGCCTAATCTTCAAGGATGAGAAGAAGTCAAGGAAACCAAGAGTGGGCTAAGTGAGCTACAGGAGGACAGAAGAAGCATGATATGCACCCTAAATGGCAGAGGCTGGGGACTCAGACTTGGGTTTTAGGCTTGAAGGTGAAAGCGTTAGTCGTTTGTTGGGTCTGGCTCTTGTGACCCCATGGGTTATAGCCCGCCAGGCTCCTCTGCCCACGGAATCATCCAGGAAAGAATACTGGAGAGAATTGCCACTCTCTTCTCCTGGGAATCTTTCCGATCCAGGGACTGAACCTGGATCTCCTGCATTTGAAGTGGATTCTTTACCATCTAAGCCCCGGGGAAGCCCTGGCTTGATGCTTATTAGCAGTGTGACCTTGGGCAAGTTACCATTGGGCTCTCATTGACAAAATGGGTCTCAGTATATAATTCTTGGGTCACTTGCTGAAGGATTAAGCAAGATTGTATGTCACCTGCTTAGAATGTAGGGTCAGAGGCTTGACAAATAAGAGTCATGTAGGTTTTATAGGAGAAAGACATGAACCATGGAAGTGATTTTCAAGTTATAAACCCCAATATTACTATTGCCATAATTACATCACCACACCTTCTGCCATCAAAGACTGTAATCTTAGATGTTGGCATTCAAGCTGTCTGGGGCTGAGCTGAGCAGAACAGCAATGAGATTGGCTGCTCATGAATGGAGCTGGACAGATGTCTTTCTCTTCTGATAAAGGGAATGGGTCATATGAGTTCAGTCACAGTCTCTTTGCCTGGTGTCCTTTGGTCCAGAGATAAATACTGGTAATTAAGGTTTAGGATGTTACCTGTTTTACTCATTTCTACCTGTGATGAATCTGATAGTGACTGTATTCTTGCTAATATAAACATGGCTTGGACATTGCACTTTGGAAAGGACAGAGATAAATGTGACAGGTGGCATAGTCATTTGTTATCCTGGGAAAACCAAGAACATAGAATAAAAAGTACTTTCTATTTATTTCTTATGCTTATTCACTATTATTAAAATAATAATGACTCATCTACAAGTCTGAATATCAGGTTTATTTTGATCAATATTTTCAAGAAATCTGGGAAGAAAATTTTATTTTCTGAAATTATGTTTTCACCTTTTAAAGTCCTCTATCATATAGAATGATGACCTCTTATATACCTGTCACTCAGATCGAACCATTGTTAACACTTTATCATATTTCCTTAACCTATTTATTTTTGTTTGAAATATACTAAGGAAAATTAGAGATAGCGTTTTACTCCTAAACACTTTTGAGTGAATTTTTTGAAGAGAGACATTTTCTTATATAATCACAATACCATAATCACAAATCTAGCAAATTAACAAGACATGCATATTTATATTCATTCCAGTTTCTCTCAGATGTTCTCAGCGTGCCTTTTACAGACATACTCAGGGAAGGATCCAATCAAGGTCCACACACTACACTTGAATTTATGTAACTTGTTGTTTAGTTGCTAAGTTGTGTCTGACTCTTTGCAACTCCCTGGACTGTAGCCTGCCAGGCTCCTCTGTCCATGGGGATTCTCCAGCAAGAATACTGGAGTGGGTTGCCATTTCCTTCTCCAGGGAATCTTCCTGACCTGGGGCTCAAACCCACATCTCCTGCAATGCAGGCAGATTCTTCACCACTGAGCCACAGGGGAAGCCCAAGTTATGTCGCTTAAGTATCCTTGATTCTAAAACTGTCTTCGAGAAATAAATTTATACCCAACTAACATCTAGCTCATGTTTGAGAACAACCGGAAGCATTCTTATGCACAGGGGAGAAGAGTCATACAACCCACAAGGCTGCATGTAAATAATACTTGAAGAATAAGGGACCGTATGAGTGCCCTTGATGGGCTCTTTTGAGCCATCTGGTTCTAATGGAGACATACTTATTAGCATTTTCTACTAGATCTGAAAAGTCTCATTGCCATGAGAATCCTCTTCCCTCCACCATCTTTGCTGTCTTCTCCCCCACGTAGTATACAACTGTCAGAATTAATGTGCAATACAACTAAGATGGACTGATATATGTTCACAGATAAAAAGTTTGGACAGAAGGCACTGGAATTGGAAGCACTTGATGTGACATTGATTCTGGCCAGGAAAAACCTGTGCCACAGCCAGAACCTTCTCCACTGTCTCTGGGCTCTGCGTGTGTTCGCCTCTAGTGGTAAGCAACTCAGCTGTGGCTCTCTGGGGTGGCTTCCAGATCTGGGCTGGAGCACCTGGCAACCATCTGGGAGCATGGTTGGAAGGAGGGCTTGGGTGGAGGACAGATGTAATCCCAACAAGATAAATAAACCACGAGGAGCCTCACATTCTAGACTGTAGAGGTGAGAAGTTATTTCTTTGTCTCCTCCTCAGCTGTGGAAAACTCTTTTTCCCCCCTTTTATTTATTTTTAATTGAAGGGTAATTGCTTTACAGTAGTGTGTAGGTTTCTGCCAAACATCAGCGTGAATCAGTCATAAGCATACGTATGTCCCCTCCCTCTTGAACCTCCCTCCTACCGCCCTTCCATCCCACCCCTCTGGGCGGTTTCAGAGCCCTGGTTTGAGTTCCCTGAGACACACAGCAAATTCCCATTGGCTATCTATTTTATGTATGGTGATGTATGTTTCTATGTTATTCTCTGCATACATGCCACCCTCCCCTCCCCCGTACCCCCCACCCCCATGTCCATAAATTTGTTCTCTATGTCAGTGTCCATGGAGGACTCTTGAATCAGCTCTTGAAATGAGAGGTCCATAATGTTTTCCCTTGGGAGCTACTCATTTTCGCACTCTACATCTCTCTGTCAGTACTACAAGGTGAAAAAGACCTATTCCAGGGGAAGGCAGACTTTATTGAGTCCTTATATCCAAGGCACAGTGCAATGTGTTACAGCTGTCAAGAGCAGCCCTCACATCACAAATCTTTCCACTATGTCCCTGAAGTCACGCATGGATCATGACATCCTTTACCCAAGTTTATCTCCCAATGTGTCTTTAAATGGTCCTTCAGGTAATTTGATATATCAGAGCAGAAGTGTTGATGTTATTTGCCGTCTCCTAATTTGGATTATTCGTGAGTATCGTAACAATCCTGTATGTAGACTTAGCATTTGATAGCTAAGAAGAAGAAAAGGAGGCTTAGGAGAGTGAAGAAATTGCTTGAGTTCATACAGATCAGTCATGAGGGCTGAGTTTCTAACTGCAAAAGTCATGTTTATTCTACTCTCCACACGAGACAGTTCTTATTAATAGATTATATTCTGTACCACCTATTTCAGTATAATGAACATAGACTTTTATTTCTCTTTTCTAAGCTCCTTTCCTGCAGAAAGAAAGTGGCAATTATTTAGATATAATACTCTCTAGAGGAAAGAACATGAGCTTAGAGCCAAGAAGACCTGCACTTGACTCTGATTTCATTTCTTAAGAGTCATATGACATGGGCACTTAACTTATTTAATCTCTATTTCTTCCTTTGTGAAATCAGAGTTGTAATAAGACCTCATAGACTTGGTGGACGGGTGAGTAAGATCATGTTCGCGGGTAAGCTCATCACATAACAGTCGCTAAGTAAGTGTTTTTCTTCTCTGCTTTCCTCTTTTCCCTCAGTCCTATGAGATAATAGGAAGCAGGCCCATACAGGGAATTAATAGGTGACCTTTTCTGTAACTATCCTCAGAACTGCCAAAGTAGTAGGGACATGTTTTATTGGTTAATTTCATGAACAAGCATGGTGTGTGCATGTGTGTACTTGTGTGCGCGTGTGTGTACTTGTGTGTGCGTGTGTGTACTTGTGCGTGCTCAGTCACTCAGTTATGTCTGACTCTTTGGACTGTGACCCACCAGACTCCTCTGTCCATGAAATTCTCCAGGCAAGAATACCAGAGTGCATTGCTATTTCCTACTCCAGAAGATCTTCCTGACCCAGGAATTGAACTCTCATCTTACCACTGAAACACCCTGGAAGTGAATAAGCATGAAGGACTCATCAAAAGACAATATTTCTAGGGAAAAATGAGATAGAAGCTTGACTCCATGTTCACAGGCAGAATCTCCATCCACACTCATATATGTTGACCAGATAATCAGACAATATTTCAGAGAGGTTAAAAGAATATATGCGAATCAATTTCTAAAAAAAAGGAAATTCTAAGTGAGAGGCTGTGGCTTTGTATAAAGGACAACTCTTATTGATGAGTAGGCAGAAGGTATGCCATGCGATTCCCATTTTGAGCTTGCCAGCAGCATGAGATTTGAGATATCTTATTTTGGTTTTGTAGCAGGGGTTCCCAGCCTCTGGGATCTAATGCCTGATGATCTGAGGTGGAGCTGATGTAATAATAATAGAAATAAAGTGCACAATAAATGTAATGCACTTGAATCATCCCCAAACCATCCCCCACTCCAGTCTGTAGAAAACTTATCTTCCACAAAATTGGTACTTGGTGCTGAAAAGTTTGGGGACCACTGTTGTAAAGAATAGTTAAATTGAATAGCCTACTCTCATTATATACATTGATTATAGAGATCTTGAAGAATTCCTTCAGCAGGGAGCTCTGAAAAATGCAGAGATTTGCCTACGGATATGAAGAAGTGGCCATTTGTCTCCTATTCCAAGACAACATTTATTGTACAAACTATTTCATAAGATATTTAAAAAATATATTATCAGTCTCTGCTGTTGCTAAGTCACTTCATTCACGTCCGACTCTGTGCGACTCCATAGATGGCAGCCCACCAGGCTCCCCCATCCCTGGGATTCTCTAGGCAAGAGCACTGGAGTGGGTTATCAGTCCCTACACATTAACTTTACTGATGAGAGGCAAGCAAAGTTCACGAAGCCTAGGGATTGCTGTCTCTTTGGTGAATTGTTAGCCACCATCGAATGTTCCAGCAAGTTTTCTAAACAGGTCCTATCTGCAAAAGAAGTTGGCTGGAACCAGAATGGCTCTCCGACAGCCAGCAAACCCTTCAGCGGCTTTCACATGGCCAATGTGGATGCTTATAGACCTGCCAGAGGTCTAACCTTGGGCAGTCATCCAGCATGGAAAAAATTAGCGAGGATTTTTTATTGTTATTCTCTCTCAATTCCAAGTTGAAAGCCTTCCATGCTAGAATTCATGCTCTTAAAACTACTTCCTCCCTAACTGTACTTAATACTAGAGTTTTGCTGAATTATTTGCCAGGAGTTTACTCCAGCATGTTTTCCCAATTTAGAAGGAAAGACGGAGTAGCCATGGGAGCAGAAGATTGATGCTGTCTCTTATACACATCTAGATGTGTATAAGAGACAGGTACTACAAGGTGAAAAAGACCTATTCCAGGGGAAGGCAGACTTTATTGACTCCTTATATCCAAGGCACAGTGCAATGTGTTACAGCTGTCAAGAGCAGCCCTCACATCACAAATCTTTCCACTATGTCCCTGAAGTCACGCATGGATCATGACATCCTTTACCCAAGTTTATCTCCCAATGTGTCTTTAAATGGTCCTTCAGGTAATTTGATATATCAGAGCAGAAGTGTTGATGTTATTTGCCGTCTCCTAATTTGGATTATTCGTGAGTATCGTAACAATCCTGTATGTAGACTTAGCATTTGATAGCTAAGAAGAAGAAAAGGAGGCTTAGGAGAGTGAAGAAATTGCTTGAGTTCATACAGATCAGTCATGAGGGCTGAGTTTCTAACTGCAAAAGTCATGTTTATTCTACTCTCCACACGAGACAGTTCTTATTAATAGATTATATTCTGTACCACCTATTTCAGTATAATGAACATAGACTTTTATTTCTCTTTTCTAAGCTCCTTTCCTGCAGAAAGAAAGTGGCAATTATTTAGATATAATACTCTCTAGAGGAAAGAACATGAGCTTAGAGCCAAGAAGACCTGCACTTGACTCTGATTTCATTTCTTAAGAGTCATATGACATGGGCACTTAACTTATTTAATCTCTATTTCTTCCTTTGTGAAATCAGAGTTGTAATAAGACCTCATAGACTTGGTGGACGGGTGAGTAAGATCATGTTCACGGGTAAGCTCATCACATAACAGTCGCTAAGTAAGTGTTTTTCTTCTCTGCTTTCCTCTTTTCCCTCAGTCCTATGAGATAATAGGAAGCAGGCCCATACAGGGAATTAATAGGTGACCTTTTCTGTAACTATCCTCAGAACTGCCAAAGTAGTAGGGACATGTTTTATTGGTTAATTTCATGAACAAGCATGGTGTGTGCATGTGTGTACTTGTGTGTGCATGTGTGTACTTGTGTGCATGTGTGTGTACTTGTGTGCGCGTGTGTGTACTTGTGCGTGCTCAGTCACTCAGTTATGTCTGACTCTTTGGACTGTGACCCACCAGACTCCTCTGTCCATGAAATTCTCCAGGCAAGAATACCAGAGTGCATTGCTATTTCCTACTCCAGAAGATCTTCCTGACCCAGGAATTGAACTCTCATCTTACCACTGAAACACCCTGGAAGTGAATAAGCATGAAGGACTCATCAAAAGACAATATTTCTAGGGAAAAATGAGATAGAAGCTTGACTCCATGTTCACAGGCAGAATCTCCATCCACACTCATATATGTTGACCAGATAATCAGACAATATTTCAGAGAGGTTAAAAGAATATATGCGAATCAATTTCTAAAAAAAAGGAAATTCTAAGTGAGAGGCTGTGGCTTTGTATAAAGGACAACTCTTATTGATGAGTAGGCAGAAGGTATGCCATGCGATTCCCATTTTGAGCTTGCCAGCAGCATGAGATTTGAGATATCTTATTTTGGTTTTGTAGCAGGGGTTCCCAGCCTCTGGGATCTAATGCCTGATGATCTGAGGTGGAGCTGATGTAATAATAATAGAAATAAAGTGCACAATAAATGTAATGCACTTGAATCATCCCCAAACCATCCCCCACTCCAGTCTGTAGAAAACTTATCTTCCACAAAATTGGTACTTGGTGCTGAAAAGTTTGGGGACCACTGTTGTAAAGAATAGTTAAATTGAATAGCCTACTCTCATTATATACATTGATTATAGAGATCTTGAAGAATTCCTTCAGCAGGGAGCTCTGAAAAATGCAGAGATTTGCCTACGGATATGAAGAAGTGGCCATTTGTCTCCTATTCCAAGACAACATTTATTGTACAAACTATTTCATAAGATATTTAAAAAATATATTATCAGTCTCTGCTGTTGCTAAGTCACTTCATTCACGTCCGACTCTGTGCGACTCCATAGATGGCAGCCCACCAGGCTCCCCCATCCCTGGGATTCTCTAGGCAAGAGCACTGGAGTGGGTTATCAGTCCCTACACATTAACTTTACTGATGAGAGGCAAGCAAAGTTCACGAAGCCTAGGGATTGCTGTCTCTTTGGTGAATTGTTAGCCACCATCGAATGTTCCAGCAAGTTTTCTAAACAGGTCCTATCTGCAAAAGAAGTTGGCTGGAACCAGAATGGCTCTCCGACAGCCAGCAAACCCTTCAGCGGCTTTCACATGGCCAATGTGGATGCTTATAGACCTGCCAGAGGTCTAACCTTGGGCAGTCATCCAGCATGGAAAAAATTAGCGAGGATTTTTTATTGTTATTCTCTCTCAATTCCAAGTTGAAAGCCTTCCATGCTAGAATTCATGCTCTTAAAACTACTTCCTCCCTAACTGTACTTAATACTAGAGTTTTGCTGAATTATTTGCCAGGAGTTTACTCCAGCATGTTTTCCCAATTTAGAAGGAAAGACGGAGTAGCCATGGGAGCAGAAGATTGATGGACAGAACTTGGATGCCAAATTCTTGAATTTTGATCCAGGCAATGGCTGCCTGTGCTAGCCTCAGGAGGAATGGATGCATAGTGGATGTTCTAGGAATACACACTTCTGTGGTAACTGAGACATCAGCCTCAGTCTCTCTCTGGTGGACTGAACTGGGATGAACTATATTAGAGACTCCAGTTTTCCATTTTTTTTCTCCTTTCCTGAGGCTTGGAGCAAGCCAGGATAAACCTCCCTTGATTCTCTCTCTCTGCTTCTCCATGACCCCTTTGCTACCATTCATATTTCCTGGAACAAAGCTGGCCCAAAGCACAAGGCATTCCGAGGTCTCTGTTTTAGCATGTTACTGAAAATGGGGTCCAGCTGCTTGCCACTCAAAAGCCATTAAAGAGACCAGGTTGGGGAAAGGAAAGTTTGCTCTATTTTGGATGCTGGCAAGCAGAGGGGGAGGGTAGATGCCAGTCCAATGATCGACTCTGTGCCCTCCTCCACACATCCCGCCCCGACAAGCAGGGGTCAAGAGCGTTTATAGGCTGAGGGAGGGGACCACACGCAGAAACAGCACGGTCGGCTCTAGCAGCCCTCTTGAAACTGGCCACCAGTGGTCCCACCAGTGTCATCTTGATCGTTTTAAGTACAGTTAATCTTTAGCTCCAGGTTCAGTTTGTTCCCATTTCTTTGAGGCCAACTCTGGGAATTGTGGCAGCTGATGTCATGGCTACAGTCTGCTCATCATGTACTTAACTCCTTCCACCTGGTGGGAATTTCAGCATCTACAAGACAGCTTACAGGATACGGCTCAGTATATTACCACTAGCTCTTGAGAAGGAACGAAAAGTCCTTGACTTTGCTTATTGACTGAACTATTATTTGGTTTCCTTTGATAGCTTTATTTTGCTTCTTCATTTTCTCACGTTTCTGATTAAATTTTTCTTTGGTTAAAGTTTTTCCATAGACAGAAGAGTGGCTGGGGGGGACAGAGGGGCGCTGCAGCAAGGACCATAAGTTCCTGCTCTGTTTCACTACAACAGGGCAGTAAAGGGGAAAAAAAAAAGGAGTCACACCTTGGAAGGTAACCTTCTTTCCTTCTCCTAATTGAACATTTTGCTCTGAGCCAAACTGATTCCATTTTGTATCCTGTGGGTTCCTCTTGTTTTTTGATGTGATTGGAGCTCTTCCTAAAGTGAGCTGAGTGGAGTGGGGTGCTGGGTTTATTGTGGAGAAGCTGGAGCATCATTGGAGATGAGAGTGGCATCCAGAGGTTTTGTATCCAAAATACTTACCTGAAGCTGCCAGGTTGACCAGATACCCCTTTGAGTCTCTTTCTTTTATTCAGATCTCTCACTATGTTTCTCTAATCATCCACTTGGACAAAAAGGCAAAGATTTCTAGTAATTACCTCTGAGCAGGACCAACTAATGGATAGAAGCATATTCAAGCCATAGCCTCAGTGTTGGGAGATCCGAATGCAAAAGTAGGAGAACTTGGATTTGGCATGGAACAGAAAGGATGCTATCTTTTTTATTAAGTTGTCCCTTAAAGTTTTAAAGAAGTCAATCCAAGTTGTACTCACCCTTAACCCATCCATTTATGACTTTTCTTCATTGTAAATTCTCCAAACAGTAAAATGTATCCAAGAAACTGTTTCTTAAGATGCTGACTGTGTGTGTGTGTGCACGCGTGCACGTGTGAATGTCATTTTGTCTGTGTGTGCATGCATGTATGTATCATATGGGAAGTTGGTAGTGGGTAAAACAGCTTGATCTGAAGTTGCCAGAAAGCCAAAGTTCTACTTAAAGAGAAATCTTCTGCTCAGCAATTACCTTGACTATTCTGATTACATGGCAACCCACTCCAGTGTTCTTGCCTGGAGAATCCCAGGACGGGGGAGCCTGGTGGGCTGCCGTCTATGGGATCGCACAGAGTCGGACACGACTGAAGCGACTTGGCAGCAGCATTCTGATTAAAAATACAATAGTTTCCACATATATGCATTAGTATACAATATTTGTCTTTTTCTCATTTTGACTTACTTCAGTCTGGATACCAAGGAGGAAAGGAGGTGGGATGGATTGGGAGATTTGGATTGGCATATATACACTACTATGTATAAGACAGATAACTAATGAAAATGACAGTACAGCACAGGGAACTCTACTCAATACTCTGGGATAATCTAGATGGGAAGGAAATCCAGGGAACAGGGGATGTATGTACACGTGTGGCTGATTCACTTTGCTGTATGGTAGAAACCAACACAACATTGTGAAGAACTATACTGCCCCCCCCCNCCCCCACCCCACCCCACCTCGCCCCTGAATACAGTGGTGTAGGGCAATGGGCCACTGGAAAATGAAAAACATAATTTCATGGCTTGGGCCCCCTTTGAGAAAAAGATAGTATGGGAAGATAATGCGTGCTTTTCAGGTATCTTTAACTTCCAAGCCAGGGATGAAAGACCATAGACTTTCTCTACTTTTCAGTTGCCTTTGGTGGGAAAGGTAATGGACCTCATCTTTCTTTTAGGCTTAGTCGGTGATGCTGAAAATGACACTTGGTTCAGATGGGTCAATAACTAGTGTGCTTTTGTTTTTCTTAGTCACCACAGGAGCCATGTTGGGAATTAACGGAGCAATGGAACTGCTTCTCAAGGTCATCACCCCTTATACCCAGAAGCACACCCAAGTAATCAGGTACTGAGTACTTTTTAGTGCTTTTTCCCCCTTTGAGTAGATACAGAGATGGGGATGGTCCCAAAGATATTCTCATGGTGATTGGTTGACATAGCTACTATGTCTGCCTTAGATATGGTACAGTGACCTTATCCTGTGTCAACTCCCATCCACCCATGCACCACTTCTTCTGATTGTCACAACAAACCTGAATAGATATGATATAATGGGTATAACACCATCCTCATTCTCAGATGAGGAAACTCAAATGTGGAGAGAGTCCCTAAGATCACAATCCCAGCAAAAGGCAGAGTTGGGATTTGAATTCAGCCTGATCTATCTGACTCAAAAGTCCTTTTTTTTTTTTTTAACCTGAAGCCTTCAGGTATCTCTTTTAATCACAGCAACTCTACCATAATGAGTACAGCCCTTTAAAGACAGTCCAGAAAGGACAGGGAAATGAGATGTTCCCAGGGTCTCTGAAGAGATGGCCAGTTAAATCTCCGATATGAAATTCTGGTTGCGTGCTAGCTTTGAGATGTGCTTTTATTATTGGAAAGTGAAACTTTGCCTGTTCTCCCTGGTCCTGCCTGCTGGAGTGGAGTGAATCACAAACTAAAAAACGGGAGATGGTCAGACACGCCGGCTTTAGAGATATTCAGAACTATTAAGATCCATCATTTATGGGAGTGACTCAGCAAGGACCTTGAAAGAATATTAGAAAAAATTCAGCCAATTTCCAAGATATATGGGGTCGTTTGGCAAAGGAGCATTTCCATGCCCAGGCATGATATTTTCCGCATCCCAGCATCAATCTTCGGCTCATCTTCCACCTGATTATTTTTCTCTTGGGTCACCAGACTAATGCCATTATCATCCATTCTCACCTGCATCTCTCTTCACCAGCAATTCCTAGAGTGAAAAGCATGATATCTCAGTCAAAAAAAATTACTCATCAAATATATTGAGAAGTACTGGGTTAAACAAAGTTCGGTACATTTCCTTACTCTAAGACTTCTCAGAGCTTTTGTAAAGCCAACACATAATTCAGAATATTCAAGGTGGGTATGTACTGTATTCATTGTTCTTTAGTTTCTCAGTCATGTCTGACCCTTTGCGACCCCATGGACTGTAGCCCCCAGGCTCCTCTGTCCGTGGGATTTCCCAGGCAAGAATACTGGAGAGGGGTGCCATTTCCTTCTCCAGGGGATCTTCCCAACCCAGGGATCAAACCTGAGTCTCCTGTATTGGCAGGCAGACTCTTTACCACTGAGTCGCCTGGGAATATACTACCTGGGAAGCTTCCAGGTAGTATATACCCTTTTCCAAAACTGATTTGGCTAGGGGTCCATTTTTGTTTGGAGACCACCTCTTTTTTGGGAGTCTGTGTTGCATGTACCTCATTTGAAAACTCTCTGAAGTGCAAATGTATTGCAAAATGAAATTCAACTAAATTCTATCAAAAGATCCTCTTTAAGTACGAAACTTCAGAGTCACAAGCTCAGTGACAAGAATTAACTTTCTTGATTTCTCTGTAATTATTGAATACATTTTATTTCCCTCTTAAACTTCATTATTCAACTTGAATATGTTTGATTTGGATATTTTGTTTTTTATCATGGTTTGTAGGCCTTTGCTGCTGACATATGCAGTCTTAATGTGGCCTTTGGTCAATAATCCATGAGCTCTATCTTTTTGCCCTATTCACCAGAACTCTTCTATTTCCCCCCCCTCCCTTTTAAAGATTGCTTTATTTTTTTTTCTTTTGATGTGGACCATTTTTAGTCTTTATTGAAATTGTTGCTATATTGGTTCTATTTTGTTTTGATTTTTTGGCTGAGTGACATGTGGGATCTTGGCTCCCCGACCAGGGATCGAACTTCCTCCCCTGCACTTGGAGGTGAAGGTTTAACCATTAGATAACCAGGGAAGGTCCCTCCAGGACTCTTCTAAACTGCTGTTGTCTCCATGCATCTCTTGGACAGCTCAAAGATATTTGGTACTTGTCCTCTATCATGTGAAAATCTAGCAGCATCTCTTGGGCCCACCCACATACCAGTATTCCTCAGTGCTCACTCGGGTATCATGTTGTTTAGAGAGCTCCTCTAGGCGAGTCCTCCCTGGCTTCTCTTGGCCCTAGGCCCCTCCTTTATGGGATCCTGATAGTTTTATATCAAACTGGGGGAAGAGGAGTAAACAACAAAGCCTCCTTCTCAGAGACTCGTGCTAGTTGTCCTCTCTATTGGCATTTTTCTCCTGCAAAGAAGCAGAACTCAAGCACAGATCCAACCAAGGTGTATAGAAAAATGGGAAAGTAACCCCAGGGATTAACAGTCGTGGATGTTTCCAGTGACACAGACTTTTCGGGGACCTTGGCATATTCCTGCATTTCTGGTCTGTTCTGTAAAAGACAAAATGATTTCCCTTCTTGATCCAAATGCCAAATTAAAACCAAACCTCCCTAGAGGAGAGGCTTTTCCGCCAGCCATTTCAATAAAGCTGTCATTGCCGTGTGTTTGCTATGTGCTCTGTCCTGTGCTAAGCTCTTAGCATGCGTTATCTCACTTGATCCTTTCCTCTTAGAGGCAGGTGCTATTACTGTCCCCAGTTTTAACAGGGGAGGGAACAATAAAAAGGAAGCTGAAAGAAATTAAGTAACGTGCTGGGATTTAAGTGAAAGAGCTGGAATTTAAACCCTGTCTGATACATGAGCCTTTGCTCTTAAACCACCATTGTCGTACCATACACAGCCTGTTTCCAGCATTTGATTTCTAGGTAAGACAATCATAAGCATTTAAAATTTGTTTAAATTTCAGTGACCCTCTAAACTCATGGACCAATTTGCTTAATGATAGGGGACCCTTTCTCTTCAGTTGAGTGACTGTTTCCTCTCAAAGGCTAAAGGTCTGTTCTCTCTGCTTTTGAACTCTTTCTTAAGGCTACCTCATTTTCTGCCTTGCCTCCGGCCTCCAGCAGCATAATAAGAAGAAAGGTGCTAAAATCAGAAGACCTGCCTTATAGCTTTCCTTCTAGCTGACTCCTTGGCAAGTCCTTTATCCTTTCTTAACTCAACTCTCACATTTCTCAAAGTGTGAATATCAAGTCCTACCTCCTAGGTTTGTTGTGGGCATTAAGAAAGAAGGTGCCAAAAATCTCAGAAGCTTTGCTGGGCTTTAATGTTGTTCCTCGTTAGGAATATAAATGCTATTGGATACTTGGCCGCCTGCTTCAGATCAGTCAGCAAAACTAGAGGCAAATGCTCAGGCGGGAGGTTTCTGCCATCGCTCACCTTTGCCCATGAACTCCGCATCCCCAGAAATAACTAAGGCATGCTTCAGTGGGTTTGACTCTAGTCCACTGGGATGCCAGAACCTGGGGCTTTGAAAGAGTCTTCCAGGGATGCAGTAACATGTCAGGGGGTCCGAATAGCTCTACTGAGGGTCATCTTGCAAGTGCTGGCAAGCTCCGGGAGAGTTATTCTCAGATGCCTCAGCGAGAACAGATGCTCAGCGTTGTTTCTGTGACTCCTCCCTGCCCTGGAAATTAAACCTGCCCTATTTATCCAGTACAAACCTAAAATTAGTTACGCAGCTGTCCTCCAATAAAACCCTGTCTCCAGATAGTACTCAGGGTGAGATTTACGACAGAGGCACATACTGCACACCTTCTAGAGAGAAGGGGCGTGCCGAGCAATGTCACTCACCCTCTGTGGCCTCTTGCCAACCCTCATTCCCCGGGAAGGTGGCTGCTCCAGGCCTCCCTCACTTCCCAAATACCCTCCGTGCTGGCAGAGTCTGAGGGCCATAGATTTGTGTCAGCTTGAACCTGTTTCCTCCTTACCATCGCTTTACTCTGAGCCATTTTTAATCAGACTCAGATGCTCCTCTAGCCTTCCAGTTGGCCTTCCCTAACTTCAAAGCAATTAAGAATGTGTCCTGGGAGATTTCTCTGGTGGTCTAGTGGTTAAGACTGCAGGCTTCCAATGCAGGGGGTGTGGCTTTGATCCTTGGTCAGGAAACTAAGATTGCACATGCCGTGAAGTGTAGCCAATACGTGTGTGTGTGTGTGTGTGTGTGTGTGTGTGTGTGTGTTTAGTTGCTAAATCATGCCTGACTCTTTGTGACCCCATGGACTGTAGCCTACCAGACTCCTCTGTCCTGGGATTCTCCAGGCAAGAATACTAGAGTGGGTTGCCATTTTCTTCTCCAGGGGATCTTCCTGATCCAGGGATTGAACCTGCGTCTCCTGCATTGGAGGCGGATTCTCTACTGCTGAGCCACCTGAGAAGCCCATATATATGTGTGCGTGTGTGTTAAGAAATATATACATATATATATGTGTATATATTAAAAAACCCCAATATGTCCTGATCTCATCTCCTTCCTTACCTTGCCCTCCTCTCATCTCTCTAGTCAGCTGCCCCTGCACGTGGGTTCCCTGTCCTGCTCGAGACTTCTTCCTCAGGTGCTTCCCTCCCTCTGGAAGGGCATCGCTGTCTTATTGGATGGGAGAAACTCCCCCCACTTTTCAGGCACCTCACAGGAAGGAATTTTCCCGCCTCCAGCGCTTTGTTCACATTTTCCTTAAACACATATCAGATCTGACTCCCATGCTGGCTTTTCGGTGGCTCAGTGGTAGAGAATCCCCCTGCAGTGCAGGAGAGGCAGGAGAGGTGGGTTCGATCCCTGGGTGGGGACGTTACCCTGGTGAAGGAACTGGCAACCCACTCCAGTATTCTTGCCTGGGAAATCCCAGGGACCGAGGAGCCTGGCGAGCTACCATCCGCAGGGGCACAAAGAGTTGGATGCAACTGAAATGACTGAGCATACACACAAGTGTGTGTGTGTGTGTGTGTGTGTGTGTGTGTTTAGTTGCTAAATCATGCCTGACTCTTTGTGACCCCATGGACTGTAGCCTACCAGACTCCTCTGTCCTTGGGATTCTCCAGGCAAGAATACTAGAGTGGGTTGCCATTTTCTTCTCCAGGGGATCTTCCTGATCCAGGGATTGAACCTGCGTCTCCTGCATTGGAGGCGGATTCTCTACTGCTGAGCCACCTGAGAAGCCCATATATATGTGTGCGTGTGTGTTAAGAAATATATACATATATATATGTGTATATATTAAAAAACCCCAATATGTCCTGATCTCATCTCCTTCCTTACCTTGCCCTCCTCTCATCTCTCTAGTTAGCTGCCCCTGCACGTGGGTTCCCTGTCCTGCTCGAGACTTCTTCCTCAGGTGCTTCCCTCCCTCTGGAAGGGCATCGCTGTCTTATTGGATGGGAGAAACTCCCCCCACTTTTCAGGCACCTCACAGGAAGGAATTTTCCCGCCTCCAGCGCTTTGTTCACATTTTCCTTAAACACATATCAGATCTGACTCCCATGCTGGCTTTTCGGTGGCTCAGTGGTAGAGAATCCCCCTGCAGTGCAGGAGAGGCAGGAGAGGTGGGTTCGATCCCTGGGTGGGGACGTTACCCTGGTGAAGGAACTGGCAACCCACTCCAGTATTCTTGCCTGGGAAATCCCAGGGACATGGGATTCTCCAGGCAAGAATACTAGAGTGGGTTGCCATTTTCTTCTCCAGGGGATCTTCCTGATCCAGGGATTGAACCTGCGTCTCCTGCATTGGAGGCGGATTCTCTACTGCTGAGCCACCTGAGAAGCCCATATATATGTGTGCGTGTGTGTTAAGAAATATATACATATATATATGTGTATATATTAAAAAACCCCAATATGTCCTGATCTCATCTCCTTCCTTACCTTGCCCTCCTCTCATCTCTCTAGTTAGCTGCCCCTGCACGTGGGTTCCCTGTCCTGCTCGAGACTTCTTCCTCAGGTGCTTCCCTCCCTCTGGAAGGGCATCGCTGTCTTATTGGATGGGAGAAACTCCCCTCACTTTTCAGGCACCTCACAGGAAGGAATTTTCCCGCCTCCAGCGCTTTGTTCACATTTTCCTTAAACACATATCAGATCTGACTCCCATGCTGGCTTTTCGGTGGCTCAGTGGTAGAGAATCCCCCTGCAGTGCAGGAGAGGCAGGAGAGGTGGGTTCGATCCCTGGGTGGGGACGTTACCCTGGTGAAGGAACTGGCAACCCACTCCAGTATTCTTGCCTGGGAAATCCCAGGGACCGAGGAGCCTGGCGAGCTACCATCCGCAGGGGCACAAAGAGTTGGATGCAACTGAAATGACTGAGCATACACACACACGGCGGGTTGTGTTGTCTTTCCTGCTCCTTGAAGTTCTCAACCTCTGAAGGTAGAAGTCAGATTATATTTATTTTGCTGTTCTCCATTGGCCCAGCCCAAGTGCCCAGACCATGGTACACTCTTAATTCAAAAGAACTTCATAAAATTTTTTTTTCGAATAACCTATCTGATGATTAATAAAAGCCACCATTTACTGAGTGGGTGCTGTTTCGTGTGAGTGTTCAGTCGTGTCTGACTCTTTGTGACCCTCTGGACTGGATAGCCCACCAGGCTCCTCTTTCTGTGGAATTTTCACGCAAGAATACTGGAGCAGGTTGCCATTTCCTCCTTCAGGGGATCTTCCTGACCCAAGGATCAAACCCGCATCTCTTGCATTGGCAGGTGGATTCTTTATCACTGGGGTACCTGGGAAAGCCCGGGTGCTATTGTAGGTACTTCCTATTTATTATCTTATTCCTTGATACCAAGAACTTCACATGTGAGGTTCTATCATGTCTAAACATGTCTGGGAAATGATGCGATAGATCTCCCTGAAGTCTCTTGCGTGAGAGACTGAGGTGCCTGGAGGAAGAGGAATCGTGCTAAGCGGATGAAGGCAGCAACCGTCAGCTTGAGAGAGAAGAGAGTCTCACTGGAGGGAAGGCACACATGGCCTCTTTTATCTCTTCCTCAGATTTGTCTAGAGGATTGCCTGAGGTTGGCAGAAGAGAAAGATCTGAGTGTGAGGGGACGTGACAGGCAGCGTTCACATTCAGGCTCTGCTTCCTATTTGAGACAGAGCTAGGCTTCCAGTATTTGGTTTGATAATCCATTCAGCTGGAATTTATGGGGCTGTAGAATTTATGGGGGAGCTTTTTATAGAATGGTGGTGGGTTGGGCGGGGGAAGGAATGACCCAAGGCCCGGGTGAACTCACTCTCACTAGCTGGTTCCCCTGTGAACAAGTTTGTTTATCTGCACCAAAGCTCTCCTTGAGCTTTCCAAATTTGCTAAGCAGGAAAATTTATTGAGGCAAAGATGGACTGCTGGTCTGGCTCATCTTATGACCTTAGAAGAGCCTGTGTTTGTTCCATGTCTCAACTCATCCTGTACCTTTGTGCCTTCATTTCCAGGGTGGACCTATGGTTCTGTAAAAAGAATGGCAATTTCTGCTGTTAGCATCAGTTTATTTTTCAGGACTTTAAACTCTGTTGACCTCTCTTGCCTTAAAAACATCAGTGTATGGGACTTCCCTGGCAGTCCAGTGGTTAAGACTTTGCCTTGCCATGCAAGGATTGCAGGTTCGATCCCTGGTCGAGGAATTAAGATCCCACATGCCTTTTGGCCAAAAAAAAAATGAGAAGGCCAAAATCCTTCACTTGAAATTTCTCTGGAGCTTTTCCAAGAAGTCAGGAGGTCAGGAAATGTGTTGTCCAGGACCCTGCTGGTCTAACCCTCACTGAGGACATTTTCAATATTCCCATCCCGTCTGTGTCCTCTCAGGCTTTCAGCAGGATTCTCATGCTGTAATTGATGCTCTTCAGGCTCAGGAGTTCCTGGGGGCCTAGCATTCTATGGGGCCACAGTGTTCAGAGACCATGTGCTTCACCTGGGCGCCAACACTTTGACAAGAGGAGAAGAGGGATGTGTTGGGTCTTTAGCAAGCCTCATAAGCAAATTCTCCAGCTTAGCCTCTTGTTGTCTGTGCTTAGAATAGTTTTAGGTGATCTTCTCCCTTCAAAGGTCTGGTCTCACAGCATCTCTGGCATTTGAGCTTTGCCTGAGTGCAGGATTACTGGACATTGCTTCATGGGCAGTTCTTTACGATGATTTCATCTTCAGTTTATGAGCTCTAAAAAATGTCCCTCTCCTCCTTTCACTCCTTGAAAAACTCCCTACATTTTTCTATTTTTGCAGACCCAGACCTTCTGGTATTTCTCCAAGTATCCTACCATTCCACTTTTCAGAGTAGCTGACAGATGAGTGGAGACTCAACCAAAGCTCATGGGTTCCCTGAGATCATGAGCGATTCGGTGACTCAGCTACTTTGTCACTGAGACAGAGAAGTAAATTTTCCTGTTTTTCAAAATAGCTACTGAATTTCTCCCTGGGTGTTCTTTTCCCCCTTACTCTCCCATGAAGGGCTTTGTGGCTTTTGCTGTTCTCGGTTTAATATAATTAAGACTCTGTGGTCTCCAGGATTTGGGCTCACATGGCCGGTTTCAAAAAATGTGTGCTCCAGATCACTTGGACTCAAATACCCTGGAACAGGAACAAAAAAATTCCACCCCAGCCCTACAAGTGCTTCTTTTGGGAGTGGGCCATGCAGGCTCAACTTACTGACAAAGTGATTAGTGTCTTTGCCACTTGACTCCAAGCCTGTAGCTGATCATGGAATGAATAGTTTCCTACATGTATTAAAGCCTTGGTGACTAGGTTTGCTGGTTGAAATCCCTGTCATCTTTTTGGGAAGCCAGTGATCTCTCCCTGATTAGGGCCAGTTGTAGACATTCAAGTCATAGGATCTAAAGTTGGAAGTTCCTTGAGGACCTGCTGGTCCAATTCCTTTGTTTTAAGATGAGGCAGTTAAAACCCAAAGAGGTCAAACTCAGCCTTCCATCTTGATGTCAAGACTGTTTCTCTTAGATCCTCTACTGTGTAATACAGATCAAACCTGCCCCGAACTAGGACTTTTGATATTTATCTGAGAACATTGTAAGTGTCTATCTTGATTCTAGGCAGGAGGGTTTGAAAATAGCAGAAGGTGAACTATGTCTTCAAATTATGGCAACCATAAAAGTACCGTGTGGGAGGAACTTCCTGACCCCAGTGCTGGGCTTGTGAAATGGACAGATTTCCTGTTTTGTGGAAATGTCCTCATCACGCCTTTATCTTTAGAGCTGAGCCAGAAAGCCCTCCTCGTGTGGACCTGGATCCTCAGGAGGCTCAGGACTTCGGAGAGCCTGCCTAGAAATGTGTGGGTCCTGCTCTGGGCCTGAGGTGGGCTTGAGTTGGCTGTGCATCCACAGGGCTCCTAGTCTTTCGCTCCTAGACACCCTGATGCTTGAGTGAGGTGAATTGGATACCTTGAGGAGGAGGAGCTCTAAAATACATGCATATGGGGTTGTCTGGGGACCCCATGGCCAGTCCTTGATTCAAGGAAGATGATCTGGCAATGAGATCTCTCCTGTGGTATGGTATATTGTCCTCAGCATGACATGAGATGGGGCAGATGGAATATTGGTAACATGCTGATTTGGGGTACGTCCAGCTGTTTGTATAGACAGAGGCTCCAAAGCAAAACAGAATAAAACTTGGTGGACCTGTGTACCTGGGACGGTCCTACATGCCCCCTTGGCTCTATGAGGTTTCTCTACAGACACTTCATTCCCATCTTTATGTGCTGAAACCTGTTCTGCCCACACCTCTTCATAGATTTTGGCTTCCCAGGTGGCACTAATGGTAATGAACCCACTAGCCAGTGCAGGAGACATAAGAGATGTGGGTCCCATCCCTGAGAAGATCCCTTGAAGGAGGAAATGGCAACCAACCCCTGTATTCTCTCCTGGAGAATCCCATGGACGGAGGAGCCTGGCGGGCTACCGTCCACGGGGTCACAAAGAGGCAGACAGGACTGAATGATGAAGGACATGTGCTTCATGGATTTGCTCCCATTTCCCCTCTGGAGTTTGGAGCCAGGCTCTTAGGAACTTCCACTTTCAATAGATTATTAAACTTCTAGCCAAGGCTGAATGAGCAAGAAACTTTTGCAAAGAAATTTGTTTCTTCCTGTAAATCATGCCTTCCTCGCAATACTATAACTGCTTTCAAATATGTGGGTGAGGGGTTTTGAAGAGCTGATGGGAGGTTCAGAAAGACCTGTATCAGGAGAGACTCATCTGACCTTTGCCTTTTGCTTTGAGGGAAGAGTTGCTTTTATTTTAAGTATTATTTATTGGCTTGGCCATGCCCGGTCTTAGTGGCAGCGTGTGAGGTCTTTAGTTGTGGCATGTGGGATCTAGCTCCCTGACCGGGGACCAAACCTGGGTCCCCTGCATTAGGAGCACAGAGTCTTAGCCACTGGACCACCAGGGACGTCCTGAAGGAAGAGATACTTCTAATAGGCCATTACCAAA
Source organism: Oreotragus oreotragus (assembly GCA_006410675.1). Classification (NCBI taxonomy): domain Eukaryota; kingdom Metazoa; phylum Chordata; class Mammalia; order Artiodactyla; family Bovidae; genus Oreotragus; species Oreotragus oreotragus. The sequence goes on from SJYX01022691.1 coordinate 143,154, forward strand.
TTCTTCAGGGGTTGATTCCACATTCAGGCAAATTATGAAGCATATGGGTGAAGGGAGCACATTCTGCTTTCCCTATGGGGCTGTGAGTGGGTGCTGGGTCTGGGATATGTTCATTAAGCAGAGACAGGCCAACTCAATCAGCTAGAAAGTGAAGGTCAAAAGAAATATATTAAGCAGATGTATAGCCTTCTATAGCTAGCTTCTTTAAAGACTTTACACAGAGATTGCATGATGGGAACAGATTGGAAACGTTCTAAGTTCAGTTACAGTGCTATTTTAATATTAGATCACATGTGATCATTAATTATATTTAAAAGAGCCAATGATAAGAATGGCTAGAAAACAATCATTTGCCATTTCAAAGAAGTTAATTATTAAAAAATTAGGTTTTAATTTCAAGTGATAGTTAGTAGGTATTCAATAACTATCGTCTGAAAAAATGAACATTATTGTTTGCGATGCACTCTTTTAACCACTTATTCCTTCAATAAGTGTCTTCGACATTTATTATCTGTGGAGATGTGTGGACTTTGAGATGAAAATATACAGCCTTGTGCTTTGCTGCTGCTGCTAAGTCGCTTCAGTCGTGTCCGACTCTGTGCGACCCCGTAGACGGCAGCCCACCAGGCTCCCCCATCCCTGGGATTCTCCAGGCAAGAACACTGGAGTGGGTTGCCATTTCCTTCTCCAATGCATGACATGCACAATATGGTAATATAATGGCAGGATGTTTAAAGAAGGAGGAGCTTAGTCTACCCAGGAACTGTCAAGGAAGAATTCACTAAAAAAGGCAGCTTTTGATTTGAAATAAGAAAGGATTTTCAAAGTTGTTAAGGTTATAAAAGAAGAACCCTCTAGGCAGAGGCAGAAGCAAGTGCAGAAACCACAACAACAAAAGGAAAAACAAGAAAGGATGGTGGGTTCATATATGACTGGGGTATATTGCAAGAGAATAAGGCCAGGGAGCCTACTTTGCTTGTTTTGGAGCACTCCAATATCTTAATGGCAATAAAGAAGGGAAATACATAATTCACGAAGAGGAAATAGAAAAACCAATAATCTCATGAAAATATTCAACTTGCCAATAATCATGGGCACACAATTTATATCAGGATGCCAATTTCATAAATCAGTGAGGCAAATATTTAGAAAAGTAATATTGTTGGTGAGGATTCAAAAGATGAACTCTCATATATGCTGTTAGGAGTGTAGATTGATAAAATCTTCCTGAAGACAATAGGATGCTGTACATCAGGTTTTCTTTTTGTCTCATTCCCATTCCTTAAACTAATTTTTTCACTTCTTGAAATTTGTCCAGAATATCACTGAGAAAGGTGGATGAATATTTGTGTACAAAAATGTCAATCGTGATATTATTTATAACTGGAAATATTATAAACAAAAAAATGTGATAACATGGGTGAAAGTTATATCACTCAGTCGTGTCTGACTCTTTGCATGGGATGCATTCTAAAATGGATATATTTATACATCATAATATCATGTAGCAACACTCAACAAATACATTAGGAATGCTGTTTGTCAGTAGTATGAGCTTAAGATAAAATATTAACCACAACAAGTAATGTCAAAATTCAGAATGATCTCAACTATGTATAAGAACATGCAGACAATTTTTGTTCCCAAGATGGAAGAACTGGGATCAGATTAATCTTCCTATCTGAAAAAAACTACAGATAAAATATATTTTAAAATTATTTTAGAAGATTAAATTGACATCAGGTAATGAAAAACAGTGATCCATGGGAGTTGTTCAGTCGCTTAGTCGTGTCTGACTCTTTGTGACCCCATGGATTGTAGCCTGCCAGGCTCCTGAGTCCATGGGATTCTCCAGGCAAGAGTACTGGAGTGGGTTGCCATTCCCTTCTTCAGGGGATCTTCCCAACCCAGGGATCAAACCCACATCTCCTGCATGGCAGGCAGATTCTTTACTGTTTGAGCCACCAGGACTAAATGTTAACTTTAAAAGTGTATTCTGTAATTATTAGGCATTACTTTTGTAATGAAAAGTCAAAAAGGACTTTGAAGAGTTTTGATTAAAGGGGAGGATTTAGCTCATTAGCATTGGGAATGGGGAGTGGAGGGAACAAAAGCAGCATGTGTTTTTGCAGGTGGAGAGAAAAGCACAAGAGAATGCATAGAATCAAGAAACAGACTAGTTTGGGTGGAGTGAACAATTAGTTGGATATTAACGTAGGTGAAGTTTGAGATAGGTGATCCTGGGAAAGAAAGATATGAACCAGGGCAGGATCTTTATATCTTGGCTTCTCTCATTCTTCTTTCCTTTCCCTTCTGCTTCCTTTTCTTACCTTAGTTTGTTTATATGAGGGTTTTTTTTTTTTTTTTTTGCATTTTAGGGAAATTCTTTGTGTTTGCATTGAACTTGACTGATTCAGTTTTCTGCTATAGTCTGTCTGCTGTTCACTGCTTCTGACAAAGTTTTGCATTCATAACCATGTATTTAATATACATAATCAGTTTGTCTTTTTTGCGTGTGTAATTTCAGTCTTACAGAGATACTTTGTCTCAGTGTTTATTTGTAATCAGTTAACAGTTGAGTGGGGACTAAGGTGGAATTTGGTATAGGTCTCTATTCAAATATTTCAGAGCAGGATCTTCAAAGTCAGATTAAAGAGAAAGAAAGGAAGGGAGGGAGGGAAGGAGGAAGAGGAAGGAAGAGAAAGAAATCCGAGTGTTAATAGTTACGGTTTTGCCAGTTTAGAGATCTGGCAGCCTAAAGAAGGAATGTGGTGGAACAGAGCCACAGGTCTTGCTCTTATTTCAGTATCACTGAGATGATGCTCTGCACCATGGTTAACTTTACAGCGTGTTTGATCAAAAGCGAAACTTGGCGGCTTCTCACGTGCAGGTGTCTAAGAGGAAGGTGACCACACCTTCCCAGAGATTCCCACGCGGCTGTCACCTCCAGTTCTTACTCTCTGGGTGGGATCTTTCTCTAAGTGTTTAGCAGAGCCTCTGTCCATTTTCTTCTTTCACAGTTATGAGAGATTTTCTAAATATTATACTTTGGGAGCATCTCATTCCTGTTTCTCAGGACTGCTATGATTTTTGCAACCTAAAGATTTCTACAATATTTTTTAAAAGGATGAAACAATTTTAGACTCTCTGATAGCAGTGCTTTTAATTTTCATAGACTCTTGAAATATTTTATGCAGAAGGGAAAGCAGAGGGTACTCATTTCAATACCCCTGGCTTGATAAATAGAGACTGAGCTCAAAACAGGTGACTTTCCTGCAGTTTACACAGGTCGTGGGTAGAAGAAGTAAGGTAAGATCCCAGTTCTTTGGACAGGAATATCCAAGCATAGTTTTGCCCTACCTTGCTGTAACACGATGACCTTTTCCCTCAATATATAAAAGTCATTAGAATATTAAATGACTTGAAAAAGTAAACACAGGTGGTGTACCATTTGACTAGAGCCTGAGGACTCTAAAAAGGAAAGAGGGAACCTCACACCTCTGTTTCTTAGGACTGAAATAATTTGTCTCTGAAAATGGCCCACACTAATTATAGTGATCATCATCCACACGATAAAATCCTGTGTTACGCAGCATATTGTGGCTTGTGTTATATAGCATGTTTTGGCCCTTGTTATATAGCATGTTTGGGGTCAGATGAACCCCCACAAAATGCTTTTCAGATTTAGTACCAAGGTCTGCCAGTTATAGGATGCTCTTATGAAATTAAATAGCGTGCTAGCAGAGTTAGCTTTTAAACAGTTATTTTTGGCTGTGCTGGTTCTTCGTTGCTGGGCAGGCTTTTCCTCTAGCTGCTGTGCGCGGGGGGCTGCTCTTTGCTGCGGTGTGTGGCCTCCCTCGTGGAGCAGGGGCTGTAGGGCGCTTGGGCTTCAGCAGTGGTGGCGCGTGGGCACAGTGCTTGTGGCTCCTGGGCTCCAGAGCACAGGCTCGGTAATTGTGGCGCACAGGCTTGGTTGCTCTGTGGCATGTGGGATACTCCTGGATCAAGAATTGAACCTATGTCTCTTGCATTGGCAGGAGGATTTTTTTTTTTTTTTTTTTTTTTTACCACTGAGCCACCCAGGAAGCCTGACACCCGCAGAATTATGATTATAAGGGGTAAGAAGGAAAGCAAGAAATGATCAGGCCATAACAGTGGCAGGGAGTTTTTCTGAAACAATATCAAGAATCAGTGAGGCAGAGAGGGCCCCCCACCCCAACAATATTCATAGCAGCACTATTTACAATAGCCAGGACTTGGAAGCAGCCTAAATGTCCATCCACAGAGAGGTGGATAAAGAAGACGTGGTACGTACACACAATGGACTATTACTCTGTCATACAAAGGAATGAAACCGTGCCTTTTGCAGAGACATAGGAGGCTCTGATATGGTTGTACAGAATGAAGTGAGTCAGAAAGAGAAAAACAAGTATCATATATTAATGCATATATGTAGAATCCAGAAAATGGTATGGATGAACCTATTTGCAAAACAGAAAGAGACACAGATGGAGAGAACAAATGTTTAGATACCAAGGGGGGAAAGGGGAGGTGGGATGAATTGGGAGATTGGGATTGACATATATATACTACTGTGTATCAAATAGATAATAATTTATTTATTTATTTTTTTCATTTTCTTTTTTTTTTTGTATTTATTTATTTTTTTACACGAACTCCCAAAGGTCATTAAGGTGGAGAAACAGGAAAGGCAGTTCCAGACATCAGCAACCCACCAACCCTGAGCACATATATAGAACACTGCCATCCCTTGTTAGTCATGGGTATTACATTTACAAATTACCTCATATACAAGCTGGCATATTAAGATGTTAGTATAAAGTGTTGCAATGAAATGACTTTATATTTATAGACATGTTATTTCCAAGTCTCTCAAAGAAAATAGTTTTTTGAGAAATTCAATTTATTATTTTATTTTTTGTGCTGTTTGGAAAACCCAAATATTGCCTTCCTGAATTTTATTTGTGATGGCAATAAATGTTCATCACAAGTTAGTTTTTTATTTTTTTTCTGGTCAGAGTTTACAGTGAAGGCTGAAATGAGTTCATCGAACAGTTAGTCACTGAATCAATATGAGACTGTGTTTTGAAGCAGAAGTATAAGAGCATATTTTGAAAGCTGACTGTTGAATGGCTTTTGATTTTCATGAAATTTTGTATATATTCTGTTTTTGTATTTTTGTTTTTATAAAGGCAAGCAGCTTAAAAAGCAGTTATAAAGTAATTTTTGGTGGCTTAGAAAAGAGTTTTGAGAATAACTATGTTTTCTCTTCACTCAGGGCCAGCTTCTGTCCCTGAAAATTACCCTTTGAGGAATTCCTATAGGGTGGAATTTCATGGCTGGAACTGGTTTATGGCTGTTCATGGCTTGGCAAACCCAATTGACTCAGATCTTGGACAATTTGTTTAGTGAGAGGATGGTGCATTTGACACATCTTAAGATGGGTCTGAAAGTATTTATTCCAACACAAATATCAACTGCATATCATGACCACTAAAAGGGAAAAACAGAAATTAATTGCAGTGTAAAGATTACTCTTTTTGCTGTGGGTGTTCCAAGGCCTTCCAATCTACCACTTCAAGTGTAAGGATAAATGTGAAGGCAAATGGCTGTGCAGACTTGTCGAAATGTTTGCTGTGGAGTACAATTTTAATCTCAAGAGCCAGTCTGACGTGGAACCATGTGGCCTCCACAAAGTCCTCAGCAAAATAAATGTCACAGAGTGTATCATTACTAGAGGCTGTCAGGAATTTGAATCATTAGTATTAATAAAAATGAAGCATTAATTGGGAACCTAATACATGTCAGATGTTTTCACAATATACAAAATCACTGTGAAGTTGGCATTTTTGCCTCCATTTTACAAAGAAGGAAATAGAGTCTGAGAGATATTTAGCAACATATCCAAGGTTATACCAGATTGAGCATTCAGGTCAGAGTCAGATTCAATCTGACTTTAAATCCCAATCTGTTTTCATCATAGAATGCATGAAAGTGAAAGTTGCTTATTGGTGTCTGACTCTTTGCGACCCCATGGACTATGCAGTCCATGGAGTTCTCCAGGCCAAAATACTGGAGTGGGTAGCCATTCCTTTCTCCAGGGGATCTTCCTTTGATCTCCAGGGTATCGAACCCAGGTCTTGTTGTTTAAATTGTTTGAGCCCTGTGTGCATGCTAAGTTGCTCAGTCGTGTCTGACTCTTTATGACCCGTGGACTGTAGCCTTCCAGTCTCCTCTGTCCATGGAATTTTCTGGACAAAATTTTCTCCAAAAATACTGGAGTGGGTTGCCATCCTATTCCAGGGGATCTTCCAACTCAGGAATCAAACCCTCATCTCGCATGTCTCCTGCATTGGCAGGTGGGTTCTTTACCACTAGCGTCACCTGGGAAGTCCATAAGTCTATGCTTATTTCTATCTATAATCTGAGGATCTCTGGGCTATTATTGATATTAATGCTATATTAATTAAAGCTAAAGCATTTATGTCTGCATCTACCTTTTTGCTTCTCAACAAAAATATCTAAACTGTGCTGTAAACTCACACTTTCCTATGAAAACCAAAACATACCCATATCTACAGATTAATTATTGTGGTCTTACAGTGGATCTGTTATAAGAAAGGATATGGGGAAAGGAAACAGACAGAGTGTTTTACATTTTTAAAGTCTGATTTCTTATGAGATTTGTTCTTTTATAAGTGGAAGATTCCAGCCCCCTTTCCAAGTGGATGTTTATGTGGAACTTCAAAATATGATACTGCTAATAGCTACCCTCTTTGCAATGTTTGAAAACCTCAAATTCTGCCTTCTCTTTGCACCTTCAGCTTCTTTTCCTCATCATGGTCCTGGGATGCCAGGACTTGAAAGAACATATAGTATAAACTTGCCAAACTATTGAAATTAACAATATGTCAGCAGTCATGGATTAGGATTCAAAGGTTGACTTTCCTCTTTCTAAGTGACTTTGAAGTCACTTAAACTTGCTTAAGCAAGTTTCTCAGTTCAGTTGAATCTCAATTTGCAGTCTTTAAGAATGGGTATCATAGGGCTTTGTCTCAGGAGGCTGTTGAGAGGTTTTTTAAAATTAGCTTTTATTGGAGTATATTTGCTTTATGATGTTGTGTTAGTTTCTACTGAGCAGCAAAATGAATTCGCATGGGCACGTTGAGAGATTTAAATGGGATAGTATACAAAAGGGCCCGGAACAATGGCTGCAGCATAGCTTCAATGAAGAACAGTTCCCATCATTGCTCATTCCCAGTCCCTCAAAAGTCCTTCTTTGTAACTATCAAGATCATATGCAGGGCACACGTGACTAAGAGCTTCACTGCTCAACAGATGCACTACCTCAAAGTGTATCCCATCCTGTCTTTTGTTTACAGTACAGCTCTCTGTGCTGTCATTTGGATTCACCATCTTCTCTAAGCATTTACCCAAAGTGACTTCATTGTAGACTGCTACATCTCCCGTGACTTCCAGCCTTCTTTAGTGAACAGTTGTTAATGGTGTTGCACTTATTCATTATTAGCCTACTTTCTATCTCTATGGATTTACCTATTCAGGAGATTTCATATAAGTGGTATCATATAATAAGTGACCTTTTGTGTCTGTTTTTTTAAATTAGCATAATATTTTCCAGGTTCATCTGTGCTGTAGTATGTATCAGTGTTTCCATTCTATGGCTGAGTAATATTCCATTGTATGGATATACTACTTTTGTGTATTTATTCATCACATGATGGACAGTTGGGTTGTTTTTGCTTTTTGGCTATGGTGAATAATGCTTCTATAAATCCATGTGTTTCTGTTTGAGTGACTGTCTTCCATTCTTTTGGGTATATACCTAGAATTGGAATCACTTGATTATAAGTAATTCCATGTTTAACTTTTTAAGGAACCACTAAACTCTTTTCTGTAGCAGCTGTACCCTTTTATATGCCCACCAGCCATGCATTAGGGTTCCAAAAATTTCTCTTTATCCTTACCAACACATTATTTTTCACTTAAAAAATGATTATTTTAGCCATCTTAGTCTGTGTGAAATGGTATGTGTTTATGTTTTTGAGTTACATTTTTCTCATGGCTAATGATATCAAGTATCTTTTTTATGTGCTTATCAGCCATTTATATATCTTCTTTGGAGAAAGGTCTGCTCAAGTTTTTTTAAAACCTGTTCTGTAACTGAGTTGTCTTTTTATCATTGATCTTGCCAGACTTTTAAAGTGTGCGCAGAGTACTCAATGATGGACTCCACTCCACCTTTATTAAAATTAGTGCATTGTTGCCATGAAAAGAAGTAGAGACTGGGTAGAAACAGCAACAAATCTCTGCCATATTAAGAAAACTACACAAGGCAATTTCTCTGAGGAACCCTAGAAGACTTCCTATAACCTTGCACAGTAATAACTCTGTAACCCAAACTCATCAGTTTTACTGAATACTTTTCTTTTTCTGGCTGTGAAGTCATTACATTGGCTGCTGGGGAGAAGTAGGTGAAGTGGGAGAAACGAAATCCTGGAGTTGATGATTTCTGTTGGGTTCCACTTTCTGTCAAGGATAATTGAAAGCCCAAGTATTCTTTCCATGTGATTAATACATGGCTTTAGTCAAGTGAAATGAACTCTGTCACCAGATTTCTAAGAAATTTCATAAGAAAGGTGAACAACCATTCTAGTCTGTTTGTGACAGTCTCGAATTTTGCAGGAAAATCTAAAAATCTTGTGTCCTGGGACACCCCTCAGTGAGATAGGAAAGGTGTTGATTTCTGGTGATGGGTATGGAAAGTTGAGGGAAAAGTACAAAATTCACATGCTGCTGCTGGTGCTAAGCCATTTCAGTCATGTCTGAATCTGTGTGACCCCATAGACGGCAGCCCACCAGGCTCCCCTGTCCCTGGGATTCTCCAGGCAAGAACACTGGAGTGGGTTGCTATTTCCTTCTCCAATGCATGCAAGTGAAAAGTGAAAGTGAAGTCGCTCAGTCATGTCCGACTCTTCGTGACCCCATGGACTGCAGCCTACCAGGCTCTTCCATCCATGGGATTTTCCAAGCAAGCGTACTGGAGTGGGGTGCCATACATGGAAACCCCCAAATTAGGGTCTGAAGGTAGTATAGTTTTCAATGACAGGTAGTTATGGCGTGGGCTTCCCAGGTGGTGTTAGTGGCAAAGAACTTTCCTGCCAATGCAGGAGACACAAGAGACTTGGGTTGGATCCCTGGGTCAGGAAGATCCCCTGAAGGGAGCAACCCACTCCGGTTTTATTGCCTGGGAAATCTCATGGAGAGAGGAGCCTTGTGGGCTACAGTCCATAGGGTCACAGAGTCAGATACAACGGAAGTGACTTAGCACACATGCACAGATATGGCATAGATGGATAAATGGGTAAATGGGTATCCTCTGTAGTCACCATCGTTTTTTCTGACTGTTGATGTTCGCAGTCATGAGTTGTGGTTCATAATAAAGGACTATTGGACTATTATGGGTGATGAGACTTAAGTGTGAATATAAGGACATTGTAATTGTGAACGTTAACAGTCTGTGTTTAATTTTAAACATTGTGAACACTGTGACCAGATTTTCTGAGAGTCTGGATAACAAAATGAGAATGATCACAATACTTTACCAGCTTCAGCATGACCTAGATATCACTGAAGAAGAAAGTTAAACGACCCTGCAATTTTTTGAAGTATAGTTGGTTTACAACATTTTGTTAGTTTCTGCTGTACGGCAAGGTGATTCAGTTATATATGCATTCTTTTTAAATATTCTTTTCCCTTAGAGTTTATCATGGGATATTGAATATAGTTCTCTGTGCTATACAGTAGGACCTTGTTGTTTATCTTCTATATATAACAGCTTGTATCTGCTAACCCCAACTTCCTACTCCATCCCTCTTCCAACCTCCTCTCCCCCTTGACAGCCACAGGTGTCTTCTCTATGTCTGAGAGTCTGTTTCTGTCTCATAGACAGGTTCCTTTGTGTCACAATTTAGGTTCCATGTATAAGTAATGTCCTATGGTATTTATCGTGCCCTTTCCGACTATGGCGTTTATCGTGCCCTTTCTGACTTCCTCCACTTACTATGATGATCTCTAATTGCATCCATGTTGCTGCAAATGGCATTATTTCATTCTGTTTTACAGCTGAGTAGTACTCCATTGTGTGTGAGTGAGTGAGTGAGTGAAGTCGCTCAGTCGTGTCCAACTCTTTGCGACCCCGTGAACTGTAGCCCACCAGGCTCCTCCGTCCTTGGGATTCTCCAGGCAAGAATACTGGAGTGGGTTGCCATTCCCTTCTCCAGGGGAACTTCCCGACCCAGGGATCGAACCCAGGTCTCCTGCATTGCAGGCAGACGCTTTAACCTCTGAGCCACCAGGGAAGCCCCATTGTGTGTGGGTGTATATATATTTATACAGCCCATCTTCTTTATGTACTCATCTGTCGATGGACATTTAAGTTGTTTCCGTATCTTGGCTATTGTGAATAGTGCTGCTATAAACACAAGAGGGCATGTATCTTTTTGAATTATAGTTTTGAATGACCAGAATAATATTAACAACAGACGGAGGGGTACCTGTAACTGGATTAGGGAGATTGATAATCAAGCCAAATACACTGTACAATATGCAGAAAAGAATTGGGGTCTTGCATGTTGAAGAAGGGATGTGAAAGCACATCTGGAGACCGAATCTCACAAATCTGTAATGGGACAGTCAAGTACTTCTAAGCCAACTTAAGAGCTTTTCCTCTCCTGAAAGGCACTAGGGCTCAGCTGAAAATAGTGGCCTCTCCTTGATACATAACAGAGACTACTACAACACTGTAAACCAGTTACACTCCAATCTTGAAAAAAAGTAAAGAAAATAGTGGTCTATGAATTGGCTTCAATATACTGTATGAATGGAGATACATTATAGTTTTCTTGAGGGTCTGTTAAACTATTACTCTTCTTGATTCAGATATTGCAATTAAAATGTTCTGTAGTTAAACCAAGGGGAAAATTTGATAGTTGACTTGTTGGCCCTTCCCACTGTAGAGTTCATTCTGTTAGCTGTTATTAATGATCAAGTTTTCTATAATATTGATTAAGAGGGGAAGTAACAGAAATTAAAAAAAAATAGTTCTCCTTAGGTTTTAGGTAATTTGTTTTGAGAAAATGAAGCATCAAACTATCTTCATGATTTCTAAGAAGATTCTAATGAAATTGCAGACAATATAAAACAAAAGATTGTTGGTAATCTTGTCTAAATGCAAATTAGACAAATTACATTTTGCTCATCTCTCTGCTTATTTGTTAGATAGTGCTAATATAAATTTTGACAAATTTTATTTAATCTCTAAACTTGTTACCAAAGAAAAGGGTAAGATCTTACCTTTTAAGTGTTCTGCACACCTCGTACACAACATTGCTAAAAAAGGATGTGATTTGCTTATCAGTGTTATTCACAATAAATTTTCTGTCACTTTCAAGTTCCTCAAAACATTCAGAAGCAATTAATAAAATTTTGACTTTATAGAAATGAAAGGAAATAGTGTCCTACTGCATGGTATATCTTGATATATTTTTCTTAGCCATTAAAAAAAAAGTTTTAAAATGTTGGCCTGCTATAAAATATTTTCAAATGTGAGATAAGAAGAATCTCCTTCACTAATTTGGAAATACCTTGAGGATAAAAATGGGGAAAAGGATTACTTTAAAAGAGAGATTTATATAATGTTTCTTCAAAGCTTTTTGGTGATTTTTAAAGAGATATTAAGGAGTTCTAGAAAAAGATGAACTGACTGCACTTGAAATATTTTAGGTTGTGGAAAACACTTATATGGAAAAAAAAAGAAGCCTTATTTTTGGAAAGAAGTAAAACTGTTTCAGAATTCATAAAAATGCCAACAGAGTGGGCAGCCAAATTAAACAGGACTTTCTCAGTTTATTTACTAAAACCATAACGTATTTGGAATGCAACTTCAGTCTCACAAATTCAAACTGCTTCTTGGCTTTAAAGCCATTTTCTGTGAACGAGGTTTAACTTTGGGTTTTTTTCAAGATTATGGACATTGTAGACACAGAAAATGTATTTGATAAATTTAGAGATGCAAAGGAACTGATGGACAGACGACTGATCTACCATAACAAGCCAGTAGATGCGATGTGGTTGAGCATTTGTAAAGAACTGGAAACTAATTCCTATAAGTCTAAAAACCTGCTGATGTTAGTAAATAAAATTGTAAATATTCTCTGTATGAATGTTTTGTGGAGAGGATGTTTAGCTTGACATCATCAAAACCAGAAATCAGTGTGATGTGGGCTTAATAAGGGCAGAGTATGCAACACAAAATGAATTTTATATTTGACTGTTGTCAGTATCACTACTACATTAAAAAGGATGTCCTAGCTGCACTCAATATGCCAGCAAATTTGGAAAACTCAGCCGTGGCCGCAGGACTGGAAAAGGTCAGTTTTACCTGGCGTGCTGCAATTCATGGGGTCGCAAAGAGTCAGACACGACTGAGCGACTGAACTGAACTGAAAGGCTGCAGGAAATTCAGAGAAGTATTGTTTGAGAAGGATTTAGAAAGGTTACAAGTAGCTTACTGTGTCATGGACCAAAAGAAACATATTTTATTTTAAATAAAATATGGATAATACCTGCCTAACTAGTCCTATGTTCTCTTTTTTTCATAATGTATTATATTCAAGTATATTAAGAATAGATATTAATATAGCATAGTGTAACAGAGCATAACTGTTATATTCAATGCATTTAAAAGGTTTAAATAATTGGTCTATCAGAGGGCAGAAAGAAATATTATAAAAATATTAAACATTTCTCACGCATATAATTTGCTTAGATCTAGTTGGAAGGACTGATGCTGAAGCTGAAACTCCAATATTTTGGCCACCTCATGGGAAGAGTGACTCATTGGAAAAGACCCTGATGCTGGGAGGGACTGGGGGCATGAGAAGAAGGGGACGACAGAGGATGAGCTGGCTGGATGGCATCACCGACTCGATAGACGTGACTTTGGGTAAACTCTGGGAGTTGGTGATGGACAGGGAGGCCTGGCGTGCTGTGATTCATGGGGTCGCAAAGAGTCGGACGCAACTGAGTGACTGAACTGAACTGAACTGATGAGTAAATACTACTAAGTACTACCTTGTCTTATTTTTGTTTAAATATTAACATTTGTATAGAATACAGAATTATGATTGCNGTTGGTGATGGACAGGGAGGCCTGGCGTGCTGTGATTCATGGGGTCGCAAAGAGTCGGACGCAACTGAGTGACTGAACTGAACTGAACTGATGAGTAAATACTACTAAGTACTACCTTGTCTTATTTTTGTTTAAATATTAACATTTGTATAGAATACAGAATTATGATTGCAAATAAACATCTACTTTTCATATTTTATATTAATGATAAAGTGTTAGTCGCTCAGTTGTGTCCGAGTCTTTGCAAGCCCATGGACTATAGCCCACCAGGCTCCTAGTCCATGGGATTCTCCAGGCAAGAATACTGGAGTGGGTTGCCTCCTCCAGGAATCTTCCCCATTGAGAATTCAAACCCAGGTCTCCTACATTGCAGGCAGATTCTTTACTGTCTGAGCCACCAGGGAGGCCCAAGAGATATATGAATTAATTATTGTATTTTTTTATGATTTTTGTTTGTTTGTTTGATACGGCCATGTCCTGGCTTGGCTTTCTAAACAGTTGTTAATTCTATCCATATAAATGCAGTACATTGACTCTGGTCCACCTGGGGCTCCCGCTTCCTCTCCCTGTTGGATACACAAAAGCAGATGTGGCTTACGGAGGCTGTGCAAAGACATAGCTGACTGGCAACATTCAGACCCAAGTGAGACTCTGAAAGGAGGCTAATGAGGTGCCGAATGGTGTGAGGGTGCAAGTGAAGCGAAGTGAAGAGTCGTGTCCGACTCTTTGCGACCCCATGGACTGTAGCCTACTAGGCTCTTCTGTCCATGGGATTTTCCAGGCAATAGTCCTGGAGTGGATTGCCATTTCCTTCTCCAGGGGATCTTCCCAACCCAGGGATCGAACCCGGGTCTCCTGCATTGTAGACAGACGCTTTACCATCTGAGCCACCAGGGAAGTGTGGACTAGTGGATAATTCAACCTCATTTTTACAGAGCAAATAAAATGTATAAAAAAGGACTCTCCTAGTTAATGGGCTTCCTTGATGGTTCAGCAGGCAAAGCATCAGCCGGCAGTGCAGGAGATGTGGGAGACACGGGTTTAGTCCTTGAGTTGGGGAGATTCCCTTTAGTAGGAAATGGTTACCCACTCCAGTATTCTTGCCGGGAAAATCCCACGGACAGAGGAGCCTGGTGGACTATGGTCTATGTGGTTGCAGAGAGTCAGACACGACTGAAGCAACTGACCCCACACACACACCCTAGGTAATATGAAAAGTAACATTGTGGAGGAAGACCCATCTAAAAGGTGCAAGAAAGCAGATACTAAAACAAACAAACAGAAAGAGTCTAGGCTCAAGAAAACCCAGCCCAAGAAATAAACAAAAATTTCCTGTAAGTGCTTTTCAGAGTAGAACTTAAAGTGAACAAGAATTTGGTGACTCGAGAGCTCAAAGATAAATTGCTGAAACAATAGAGTGAGCTGAAAAGGAAGATTACTGAAGGAGGAAAACAATTTAAGGTACAAACTCTCTTTTAAGTGAAAGTAACTGAATAGGAATAGAGAAGCCCTAGCAGAAAAGTGAATGCATGATAGAGCAAAGGCTTGTGATAATCCCCCTGAATGCGGGAAAAAATCAAAGGGATGAATGGAATTAAAATGGCAGTGATTGATAAAAAGGTAAGAGATGATACTTTAAACTAAGAATAATTGAGAAAGTGAAATAAATAGAATTGTTATGAATGAAAGAAAACCCTACCAGAGTGGTCTCAGAACTCCTGATAGAATGACAACTCATGTCTTTGGGAATCGGGCTCTTTCTTTCTGCTCCACCGTCTTTGAGTGCATGCAGAGTCGCTTCACTTGTGTCCCACTCTGTGACCCTATGGACTGTAGCCCACCAGGCTCCTGTGTCCACAGGATTCTCCAGGTGAGAATGCTGGAGAGGGTTGCCATGTCCTCTTCCAGGACATCTTTCCAACCTAGGGATCAAACCTGCGTCTTTGGCATCTACCTGCATTGACAGGCAGTTTTCGTTTCGTTTTGTTTTTTTAACCACCAGAGCTGTCTGGGAAGCCCCCTTTAGTGTGTGGCCCCTCTGCCTTCATGCACTGCTTCCATATTCCGGGCAGGAACATGGATGAAGGACAGGGGACCAATTGCTCCTACTAGTGAGAGTTTGTGTTTTCAAGATAGAATAAACTCTCCCAGGGACATCAGACTATATCTCATTGGTGAAACTGTGTCACATGACCACACCCCACGTCAGGGGTGTCTGGGAAGGTATTCTATATTTTTCCTCTATAGTGGAGGAAGGCAAGGGGTTAACTGTGGTGTCTGGGAACCCAAGCCAGGGCCATTTTCCCAAAACAGCAAGTCCATAGGCATTGTCTAAACTTGATAACTCAATAAACATCAATGTCAGTGTATTTTTTAGAAGTTTGGTAGTAAATACTGGAATAAACTGCAGAGATATTTGAAGAGTTTGCTTCAGGGAGCAAAATGTAAATATACAGAGAAGTGTGGTGCTGTATAGCTATTTTCACATAAGCCCTTTAATTTTACCTGAATTATAACCATGTATTCGTATTTAAAAATGTAAGTATCTTTGGGGAAAATATAGGGAAAAAAGGAAAATAAAGAAAATCATTAGGTGACTTCCCTGTTCAACTTCCTGTCTCTTACCACCAGAAAATAAAAAGTACACATACAGAAAAATTACAAAGAGAAAAAGTGTTTATAAGTAAAATTCTTACTAAATACATAATTAATATATAATTATGTATATTTGAAGTTCAAGGAAACAACAAGGAAAGTAAGGGGGAGAAGACAAAATTTTAGTCCATAGAGGGGAAAAAAGGAAGCAAAGAAATTTTAATCAATCGAATGAAAGGCAGGAAAGAAAATGAAAAGGAATCAAGGAGAAAGAATGTAAGTGGGAAATACAAAATAAGGCAGCAGAAGTCCATCTATATTACAACAAATCTGAATGAGCTCAACAAGGGCACCGGAGATTAAAATCCAGTTGGAGAAGACTCTTGAGAGTCCCTTGGACTGCAAGGAGATCCAACCAGTCCATTCTGAAGGAGATCAACCCTGGGATTTCTTTGGAAGGAATGATGCTAAAGCTGAAACTCCAGTACTTTGGCCACCTCATGCAAAGAGTTGACTCATTGGAAAAGACTCTGATGCTGGGAGGGATTGGGGGCGGGAGGAGAAGGGGACGACCGAGGATGAGATGGCTGGATGGCATCATGGACTCGATGGACGTGAGTCTGAGTGAACTCCGGTAGTTGGTGATGGACAGGGAGGCCTGGCGTGCTGTGATTCATGGAGTCGCAAATAGTCGGACATGACTGAGCGACTGAACTGAACTGAGGGATTGGGGGCAGGAGGAGAAGGGGACGACAGAGGAAGAGATGGCTGGATGGCATCACTGACTTGATGGACATGAGTCTGCGTGAACTCTGGGAGTTGTGATGGACAGGGAGCCCTGGCGTGCTGCGATTCATGGGGTTGCAAAGAGTTGGACACGACTGAGTGACTGAACTGAACTGATATAACTTTACAGCTTCAATATACTTTGGATTTGAGTCATCAGCATAATAGGAATAACTGGAATAACTCCAGTAGTAGCAGATGAGATTTCTAATGGAAAAAAGAAGGCCAAGGAAAAACCTTGAGGAATACTGTATTTCAGAGAGAGAGAGAGGAGGAAGAAGCTGGCAATGAGAACTTCACAGAAAAAGAAGAAAAATAAAGAGTCTAAAAGTACATGGAAGTCACAGAAGGAAAAGATTCCAGCAGACTATGGTCAACAGCGTTGGATGTTACAGAAAAATAAAGGATAGTCTGAAGAGGAATTCTGAATTCATGAGTTGTCACTGATGTCTTTTAAGAGAGAAATATCAAAAGCACACTAAAAGAAAACACAAAACCGTAAAGAGAGATATAAACTTGTGGTGAGGAAATCTAAGTATGAAAAATAGATAACCCTTATAAGAAATGACATAGAAAAACAAAGATAACATAGAGGTAGCTTGAGAGGATACCGATGTGAAAGTGAGAGCTTTAAAAAATATATATATGCAAATCTAAAACTGGGTTTAGTGAAGTGAAAATCGCATCCAACTCTTTGCAACCCCATGGACAGTATAGTCCACGGAATTCTCCAGGCCAGAATATTGGAGTTACAGGTGGCTTTTCCCTTCTCCAGGGGATCTTTTCAACCCAGGGATCGAACCCAGGTCTCCCACATTGCAGGCGGATTCTTTAACAGCTAAGCCATAAGGGAAGCCCAAGAATACTAGAGTGGGTAGCTTATCCCTTTTCCAGGGGATCTTCCAGACCCAGGAATCAAACCGGGGTTTCCAGCATTACAGGTGTATTCTTTACCAACTGAGCTATTAGTTTACATGTTAGCTATATGCAATGAGTCTATTGAGGAGAAACTGAATATTCAGAGAAACTCAGACTAATAGACTTAGAGTTTGTTGATAGAACTTTGTTGATAGAACAAAGGATGTCCAGGTGGTAAAAGTAAAGAGGAGTGCCTAACAGACCAATTCTCCTCTAAATAACAGATACACATTCTAGGGTGAAAACCTATTTGAGGGTTTTGGAGACCCAACTAAGGATCCTAGACAGATTTTGGAGGGGAGTCAACATCTGGAGCAAGTGACTTGTTTCTTGCTGTCTTTCCCTAAGTGACTTGTTTTGTCCTTTTTTTTTTTTTTTCCTAGAAGCAGCTGCAGTGGCAATAGTGGTAGCAGAGGAACTGGGGGAGGGCAGTCAGCTAGGGGAAACAGGGAGAAAAAGCCTGGAGCAACCAAAGGTACTGGAGAATGAGGAGGAAACCCAAAAAGAAGAGAAATAAAGAAAAAGAACCTGAAATTCTATGTTTAAACTCTGCCTAAGTCCCTGACTGACTCTTGAACCATAAATGTGTGGAACAAACTGAAAGCAGCTTGGAGCTAAGGTATAAAGAACTGAACCAAGATCTCAGTTTCTGCCCACTATAGACATGATAATTTGCAATTTGAATCCAAGTTAATTGAATGCTAAATGAAAATATCAACAGTCTTTGGAAGAATGTATCAAGATCTTGAGCTTTCAAAGCATAACAGTTAAAATATCCAAGATACACTCAAGAATTATTCAACATAGGATGAACAGGAATGTGTGACTCAATCTGCCGAGACAAGCTGAACTAGATGTCAGCAATATTAAATCAGGACTTTAAAGACATCATCATAAGATGTTCAGTAAGGTAAAGAAACATATGCTCATATTAGTTAAAATGACGGAATATTTCATCAGAGAAAGAGGAAATGCAAAAAAACAAAAACAAATAAAAAACCAACCAAACAAAAAAATACCACATAGAAATAATAGAACTAAAATAAATAAATAAATATATTTGTGATAAAATTCAATTGATGAGATTAATAGCAAACTGGAGATAACAGAGAAAAAAATGAGTAAACCTCACAGAAAATGTCTCAAATTCAGTGAAAGAAATAAATTTACTGGTTCAGGAAGTTTAGAAAAATCACAGTGTAATAAATGCAAATAAACACACACCCAAGCACACTACAATCAACTGATGAAAGCCAAAAATAAAGAAAAAGTATTAAAATTAGCCAGAGAAAAACAAATTACACACAAGAAAACAACACTAAATTATCTATTTTTCAGAAACAATGTAGGCAGTAAGATAACATCTTTAAAGAAACCTACATCTTGTGAAAATATCCTTCAAGAACATAGGTGAAGGATTTCCCTGGTGGTCCAGTGGTTGAGATTCTGCCTGACAATACAGGAGACACAGGTTCAATTCCTGGTCCAGGAAGATTCCACATGCTGCAGGGCAACTCAGCCCATGTGCCACAACGACCGAGCTCCAAGGCCTGAGAGCTGCAACTACTGAAGCTCACGTGCCCTAGTGCCTGTGCTCTGCGCTCTGCAACAAGAGAAACCACCAGCACAAGAAGCCCGCACACTGCAAGGAAGAGCAGGCCCCGCCTGCCACAGCTAGAGGAGGCCTGTGCGCAACAACGGGGACCCAGCGCAGCCAAAAATAAATACACAAAGCATACAGGTGAAATAAAGATATTTTCTGATAAAGGAAAACTAAGGGAATTCATTGTCATCAGATCACAGGACAGAAATGACAGACTTTCCTCAAGCTAAAAAGAAACAATAGGGCTTCCCTGGTGGTCCAGTGGTTAAGAATCCACCTTGCAATGGAAAGGGACACCAGTTTGATACTTGCTCCAGGAAGACCCCACATGCCACAGAGCAACTAAGTCGGTGCGCCACAGCTGCTGAGCCGGTGCTCTAGGATCTGTGAGCCACAACTACTGAGCCGTGTGCCAGCACCACTGAAGCTTGTGAGCCCAGAGCCCACATTGTAACAAGAGACGCCACCACAGTGAGAAGCTGATGCATCGCAACCAAGAGTAGCCCCCACTTTCCACAACTAGAGAGAGCCCCGTGCAGCAACGAAGACCCAGAACAGCCAAATAACAAATACACAAGGATTTTTTTTAATGATACACTAGTGAATTCAAATCTTGGGGAATGAGTAAAAAGCACTGGAAGTGGTAAGTGTCTGGGGAAATATTGAAGACTAATTTTACTGTATGTTTACAAAATACCTGTGACAGTTTAAGCAAAAATTATAATTGTATTATGCAAGGTTTACAATGTATTTAGATACAACACATCCTTAATATAGTATAAAGTGAGGGACGTGATAAATGGATGCATCAGTATATATCTGCAAGATTTCTACATTTTATGTAGACACAACATTAACTCTAATTTGATTGCAAAAAGTTATGAATGTATACTTTAATACATAATCATAAAACCATGCAAAGAGGTTTATCCCAAAAGTCAATAGAGAAATTAAAATTAAACTATAAAAATTCATCCAAAAGAATTCAAACAAGAGGAAAGAGGAACAACAATAGCCAAAAGTCAGATAATAGGAAAAGTGACAGACTTAATCATATTAATTATTACATTAAATGTTAATATACTAAGCACTTCAATTAGAAGGCAGAAATATTCACAATGGATTTTAAAAAGAAAAAGCAGTCTTTGTCTACAAGAGAAAAATAGGTAGAAAAAGAAAGATCATATAAACAATAAACATGTAGGCTAGAGTAGATACATGGTACATATATTATTGACAGTATCACAGAAAATAAACTATAAGATAAAGAATATCACTGAAAATAAAAAGGGATACCTTGTAATGATAAAAGACTCAAGTTTTCAAATAGAGTCATTAGGCACATATACATTTATGATTGAAAATGTTAATCAAAAATGACAGAGCCTAAAATTGACAGAATTAAAAGAAGAAACAGACAAATCCATAACCGTAGTAAAGAGACTCTTTCTTAGCAACTTGTAGAAAAACTAAACAATATTTTAGTCAAGACATAGAGGATTTATGATTTACCTTAAATTTTTAGAACAGTATGCCCCTCAAACTGTAAAATACTCTTTGAAAGAACAGATGGTACATTTACCATGATAGGGTATATGCTTGGCTATGCACATCTCAATAAATTTAAAATGGCTAAAACCATACACAGTATCTCCAACCACAATGTGAATAAATTAGAAACTACTGCCAATAAGATATCCAGGAAAACTCTAAATTTTCTGAAATTAAACCAACACACTTTTAGATAATCCATAGGTCAAATTCTAAAAATTCACAATTTTTTTTGTATTTTAAAATACCTCATTTTTCATGAAAATACAGCAAAGTAAAATTTGTGGGATTCAGCCAAATCAGCGTTTAGAGGGAAAACTATAGCTTTAGGTGATTATATTAAAAAAGAACCATTCAGAATTAATGACCTAAGTTTTAAAATTAATGACCAACTTTTAAAAAAGTAAAGGAGACCCAAAGCAAATAAAAGTAAGAAAATAACAAAGATGAGAGCAAAATCAACATAAGAGAAAACAGACAAATCAGAGGGAAAACAGGCCCAAAAAAGCTGATTATTTGAAAAGATTTTTAAAAACTAATGAACCTCCAATGAAATTAAAAAAAAAATCATCAAAACCAGAAATGAAAAGGTACTATCATTAAAAATCTTATGGACATAAAAAGTATAACAAGAAAATGTTCTGAACAACTGCACACCAAAAATTTTACAATTCAGAAGTAGATAAATTCCATGAAATAATAAGTTATTAAAGCTCACTAAAAAATAAATACTCTAAATAGCTCTCTATCTTTAAAGAAATTGACTACAGTTTAAAGCCTTCTTACAAAGAAACTCCAGGCCCAGATGGCTTCACTGATAAACTCTATAAAATATTTAAGGAAGAAATAATACCAATTCCACACAAAATCTTTATAAAAAGACAAAAAGTATAAACACTTGTCTACTCATTTTACAAGGACAGAATTACCTTGATAGCAAAACCAGACAAAGGAAATTCATGAAAAGTATAAATCAGTATCTCTCATGAACATAAACACAAAAGTCCTTAACAAAATTTGAGCAAACTGATTCTCGCAATATATAAGAAAGCTGAGACATGACCAAGTGGGGTTTATCACAAAAATGCAAAGCTAGTTTAACATTCAAAATTCAATCAATTTAATTTGCCACATGACTGAATAAAAGAGAAAAACCACACCGTTTTTCAATAGATTCAGAAAAAGTGTTTGCAAAATTCAATACCCATTGATGATTTAAAACTCTTACCAACACAGGAATAGAGAGGTCTTCCTCAACCCAGTAAAATGCATGTAAAAAAATTCTTCACATAACATCATGTTTAATGGTGAAACTCTGCATTTTATAAAATGTAAGGGCAATTTAATGTTTTTAAAATTAGGCTGAAGCAGCAGGGCAAGAAAGTAGAACCAGTACCACCTAGGAGCTGAGACTATAATATGAGGCTATCCAGTGGGCAACTGGGATCTTTCAGGCTATTTTTTTAAATAGCTTTACTCTGTGTATATGTGTATGTGTGCGTGTGTGTAATTACACTTCATAATCAGAATTCTGGGTTATAAAAATATATGATCCTTAAGACAAAAGAGATTACCCTAAGCAAAAAAGAAAACAAAATTTCTCTTAAGTATAACATTTATATAGTCATTAGTATTTGCTTTCTTTTTTTTAAACTTTTGTCTAAGCTAGGGCTTCCCTGGTGGATCAGACAATAAAAAACCTGCCGACAATGCAGGAGACCTAGGTTCGATCCCTGGGTCAGGAAGATCCCCTGGAGAAAGGAATGGCTACCCACTCCAGTATTCTTGCCTGGAGAATTCCATGGACTGAGAAGCCTGGCAGGCTACAGTCCACAGGGACCCAAAGAATCGGACAGGACTGAGCGAATAACACTGTAACACTAACTGTAAAGCAAGATACATTTGTTGGCATCTCTGGGAATTTTGCCCAAGTTAGCTTAAATTTTTTTCTGTTTGGTCTTTGGGGGGTATAGTGTGACTGATAATTTTTAGATGATAATTCAGCATTATTTCTTCATTTATATGCCTTCTTTCAAACCTGAGACCAAAAGAGGGTATTAGGCATTTTCTGTACTGTTCACAGATATTTTAAGTAAAGGAAAACCCTGGTTGAACTAATTAGCTTAACTAATAAGGATTGTGTTCAACTAAATGTATCAGTTTAAGAAGCCCTTTAAAACATAATCAGCTTTAATAACAAAAATATTTAAATTATAGGTTATTAATTCCTATATTCTACTCTAACTGTAATTCTCAGTAGATGGCTTCAAATTTTGGTCTTACCAAAACAAACCTCCAATTTTAAATAATAATATTTAATTGATAATGCTTTGTACAAACATGCCAAAAGTATTTCATCTTCTGGATATACTAGAAAAGCATCCACAGATATAAGAGGAATAAAGCAAAAAGTAGATACTGTGTTTTTAAAGCAACGATTTATTGTTTTAAAAAGTAATTTAGGGTTACACTAGGCTCTACAGGTTCCACCTTCAACTTCTAATAGTAAAAAGGAATATTCATAAATAAAGCAAAAATATACAGCTTCCAAAAGAAATATAGTCTAATTTGCAATCTTGCAACAGGCACACACTACTGATGCTTAAGTATGAAGAGAAAATTAGGAAATGCCCAAAGAGAGCATTTATGTCCCATGGAACCTTTTCAGCGTTATGTCTCATGGAACCTTCTCAGCGGCTCCTGCTAGCAGGATCACAGGATGTTGCAGGATCACAGGACTGCAGCCATCTATGTGCATCTTAGGAGTTTCCATGATACCCTCAAATTATAATTCTTTTCACACCAAGTTGAAGAATTAAACAACAACAACAAAAAAAGCTGGTGATGTGATCTCTCAAGGAAAAAGGCTCTAGGATGGCATATACTTTACTCCTGGGTCCATGTTAGGGTTACTGAACCCCATCTTGCTGAATGTAATTTTATTGTTTTACTAATTTAACAAATATTTTGAAGATTTAAGAGTACAAGTTCATAAGATTGCAAATATATTCACAGTAATAAATATGGATCTTCCTGCCAGAAATGTTGTTCAGACGCTCAGTCATGTCTGACTCTTTGCAACCCCCATGGACTGCAGCACGCCAGGCTTCCCTGTCCTTGACCAACTCCTGGAGCTTACTCAAACTCACGTCCATTGAGTCAGTGATGCCATCCAACCATCTCATCCTCTGCCATCCCCTTCTCTTCCTGCCTTCAATATTTCCCAGCACCAGGGTCTTTTCCAAAGAGTTGGCTCTTAACATCAAGTGGTCAAAGTATTGCAGTTTCAGCCTCAGCATCAGTCCTTCCAATGAATATTCAGGACTGATTTCCTTTAGGATGGACTGGTTTGATCTCCTTGCTGTCCAAGAGACTCTCAAGAGTCTTCTCCAACACCACAGATCAAAAGCATCAATTCTTCAGCACTCAGCTTTCTTTATGGTCTAACTCTCACATCCATACATCATGACTACTGGAAAAACCATAGTTTTGACTAGATGGACCTTTGTGGGCAAAGCCATGTCTCCACTTTTTAATACTCTCTAGGTTTGCCATAGCTTTTCTTTCAAAAAGCAAAAGTCTTTTAATTTCATGGTTGCAATCACCATTTGCAGTGATTTTGAAGCCCAAGAAAATAAAGTCTGTCACTGTTTCCTTTGTTTCCCCATCTATTTGCCATGAAGTGATGGGACCGGATGCCATGATCTTCATTTTATGAATGCTGAGTTTTAAGCCAGCTTTTTCACTCTCCTCTTTCACCATCAGGAGGCTCTTCAGTTCGTCTTTGCTTTCTGCCATGAGGGTGGTATCGTCTGCCTCTCTGAGCTTACTGATATTTCTCCCGGCAATCTTGAGTCCAGCGTGTGCTTCCTCCAGCCGGGCGTTTCTCATGATGTGCTCTGCGTAGAAGTTACATAAGCAGGGAGACAGTGTACAGCCTTGATGTGCTCCTTTTCTGACTCAGAGCCAGTTCGTTGTTCCATGTCCAGTTCTAACTGTTGCTTCTTAACCTGCATACAGGTTTCTCAGGAGGCAGGTCAGGTGGTCTGGTATTCCCATCTCTTTCAGAATTTCCCAGTTTGTTGTGATCCACACCATCAAATGCTTTAGTGTAGTCAATGAAGCAGAAGTAGATATTTTTCTGGAATTCTCTTGCTTTTTCTATGATCCAACAGATGTTGGCAATTTGATCTCTGGTTCTTCTGTCTTTTCTAAATCCAGTTTGAATATCTGGAAGTCCTCAGGTCACGTACATTGAAGCCTTGCTTGGAGAATTTTAAGCGTTACCTTGCTAGCATGTGAAATGAGTACAATTGTGCAGTAATTTGAACATTCTTTTTAGCATTGCCCTTCTTTGGGATTGCACTGAAAACTGACCTTTTCCAATCCTGTGGCCACTGCTGAGTTTTCCAAATTTGCTGGCATATTAAGTGCAGCCAAAAGCATTCATTTCAGTTCAGTTGCTCAGTCGTGTCCAGCTATTTGCGACCCCATGAACTGCAGCACACCAGGCCTCCCTGTCCATCACCAACTACCGGAGTTCACTCAGACTCACGTCCATCGAGTCCGTGATGCCAAGGACACGACTGAGCGACTGAACTGAACTGAACTGAACTGATGTGACATTGACAGGAGATATTCTGAATACAAAATGGAGTCTGTAAGCTGAGAATAAACACACAAACACGAGTAGATCAGATCCTAATGATGATGACTATAGGCAGAGTAGTAGCATCAACAGCAATCACAAAAAACAAAATGATTTCCCTCCCCACCCCCACCAAAAGTACCTATCGGCCGTTTGTATGTTTTCTTTGATAAATGTCTAGTCAAGTCCTTTGTCCACTATGTAAGCAATTTTTCAGTTTATTTTTTTTTCTCTTGCGTTGTAGGAATCCCTTATAAATTTTGGATAGTAACCCCTTATCAGGCAAATGGTTTGCAAGTTTTTTCTCCCGTTCGGTAAACTGCCTCTTCACTCTGTCGATTGCTCCCTTTCCTGTCTAGAAGCTGTTTGGTTTGAGGCTCTCCTGTTGGTCGGGTTTCGGTTTTGTTGCTTGTGCTTTTGGTCTCGACTGAAACATCACGGCGAGGACCAATGTCAAGAAGTCATGCTGTTTGTTTTCTTCTACTGGCCTAATAGTTTTAGGTCTTACCTTTAAGTCCTTAACCCACGGTGGCTTGACTTTTTTCATTTCACTGGAGTTCAGAATGATGCAACAGAGCCACTGAACCACGTGTTCGCATCAGAAAGTGGCAAACTGTAGGTGTCGCTCTGGCCTCTCACGACGTTTTCTGATCTCAACCCACAGCTCCCTGGAGGTGGGGCCATCCCTTCCTTCTGAGCTGCTTTTGCTTTATGGCACAGTTGAGGTGCTCAAGGCCTGCATGCAGGCACAGAAAGAGGGCCTGGCTCCGCGGGTCTCTCTAGGGGAAAAGCTCAACAACACAGAGGAGTAGTAGCAACGTCAGAATAAATCACGGACTGTGTGTTTCAACACAGTGGGAAGACCAGTGTGTAAACAATGGTGCCTGGGACCTGTCTGGCAGTCCAGTGGTTAAGACTTTGCCTTCCAGTGCACAAGGCTGTGGGTTCTGTCCCTGGCTGGGAAGCTAAGGTCCCACATGCCAAAAAAGTAAAACATAAAAAAAACCCAGAAACAATATTGTAAGAGATTTAGTAAAGACTTTTAAAATGGTAAAAATTAAAAAAACAAACAAACAAAATTAGAAATGAAAAAGGAGAGGTTACAACAGACAATGCAGAAATACAAAGGATTATAGGAGACTATTAAAAAAAAAGAGAAAAGATTACAAAAATATTTTTTTTAAAATAGATGATCCTTGACATACTCTTAATCCAGGCTTTTAGCTAGATTTTGAAGGTTAAAGACTTTTAAAATGGTAAAAATTAAAAAAACAAACAAACAAAATTAGAAATGAAAAAGGAGAGGTTACAACAGACAATGCAGAAATACAAAGGATTATAGGAGACTATTAAAAAAAAAGAGAAAAGATTACAAAAATATTTTTTTTAAAATAGATGATCCTTGACATACTCTTAATCCAGGCTTTTAGCTAGATTTTGAAGGTTGTTCAAGACCTGTTCATTTTGGAATATTTTCTCTGTTTATTCTAACCACAATCCTATTGTAAACACAAAAGCTGTTTGCATTAAACACTTGCACGAATTGGCAATGGCACAGTCCTTCTGACAAGTCCATCAGGCCCAGGGAGCAACACAGCAGAGAGGAGCTGACGTCTGCTTCCAAGTCTTCTATCTGGAGGTGAGACCTCTGGGCTCAGGGGGAGATCTTGACAGAATAACACATTCTCCTGTGAGGGATTTTTGTCCTGACACTGGGTCTTGATTTCCCTATCTTTTAAATTTCTTCCTTTTACTCCTATGCACATCCTGTGAGAAAAATTCATTTTGTTCCTAACCTGCTCTGGAATTGGCTTCTAAGTACAAACCAGAAGTACATCTGTACTTTCTCAGCAAACGCATCTTTTAGCTGGGTCGCTTCATAATTAGGTTTTTCAAAAGCCGCTCTCCTCATATATCAATGATTCTGCTTCCTTAATCATCCTCCTTAGTTCTCCATGAGCTTACTCACTTGTCAAACTGTCTGCGTCTACAGTGCTTCGGCATTTACAGAAAAAGAAGGAGTGACATACGCAAACCGGGTGCGATGTCTACTTGGCTGTGGCCTTGGGATCTTTCTCCCACATTTTCCCCCTTCTGCTCCCCATTTGCCCTGCCAGATGATAGCATTGTTTCCTGTATCCAGAAGAGAAGGTCAGTCCATTTAGTGAGCTTTTGGATTTCTGCAAAAATGCTTTTAGAAGCAGAGCACTTTGGAAATCGAGGCTTCCTGTTTATGTCCCTTTGTACTGGGAGATCTGACTTCCTAAAGCACTAATTATGAGTTCCTGATCTCATATTGGGTAGATAGTACGAAGGGAGTATGTTGGCAAAGAACAGGCAATCCTCAGTTTCATCGGGAGTATCACAGCCTGAAAATTCACTCTATGGCAATTTAATCCTGTCTGTCCAAATAGGCATGAAAGGAACAAGCTAGCAAGGTTTCAGGCAAACAACATATTTCTATTATTTGTCACTGGGGTTTTTCTGCAGAGCCCGATATGGATATACTGTCTTTGATGTGTTCTTTTCCACTAGGAGACATCGTTTTATGATGGGAATGAATATGTTTTTTATGAGAGTCACTAAGCATGAAGTGTTGAAAGGATTCGCTTCTTCAGCTGATCTACAAAGGTCATTAAATATCTCTGATGGATTCATTCTTTCTTCACAGTTATTGGGAGTTTACTATAGACTGAATACTGTGTAGGCACCTGGAATGGGATGGTGAGTCGGAATAGATAGGCCTCTGTCCTGACGGGTTTTATAAAGTAATAGGAAAAGACAAATGTTAACCATTATAGCACAAAAATACTTGTAAAATCCCTGAAGTGATAATTGGTCATTGGGAGGGTACCTCAGTGAAAGGCATATGGGGATAGGATGTTCTGGAGTTCTGATTGGTTGAATTTGCTTGTGGTCATTCTGGAACTAATGAGACACACATCTACAGACACACCCTTCCCTGTGAGTGCTCTGAAAGTGAGGTCATGTTGCATTGTCTATTTCTATTTTTTTCAGAGGATTTGATAATTTTTATTTGCACTTCATACCTAGTTAGTATCACTTAGTTCATCAGATTCATCAGACAAAATGTCTCCAAACATAATTCCATCACAAAAAGGATACCTAGAAAAAAATCGTACATGTTGACTTGCTGGGGTCATCTGGCTTGCTGGGATCACATGTTCTTCAGATTAAAGTGAAGTTCAACTCCAAATCTGGTAGGAAATCCAGTAGCATTTTACTCCCAGCATTCACCTATAAATGCTCACCTCGCAAGATTTACTGGAAATTTAGGGCATAAGGTGGTTGTGATGGTAATGAAACCACACAGCAGCACAACAGAAAAAACCTGAATTTTAGATGTTCCAGATTTTAAAAGTCCCTCAAGCATTTCCTTCCTTAGGGAATTTTTGCCCCTTTTTTCCTTGAGCTCAGCTCTGTCATTTTTTCACATTTCTAAGTCTATCCTAGCAAAACCCTAGGGGTATCTTTCAACAGCTATCTTCTGTTGAGGGCAATAGGATTTACTGAAAAGAATATAAAAGGATCCCATTATCAAATAAATTTGGGAGCTCCAGCTGAAATACAAAAGGAGCTTTTTAACTCTGGGATTTATCAGAGTCTTTAATTCACTAATATGTGTTGTAAATTGCTAAGAGAGAGANTCTTTTGTTGAGGGCAATAGGATTTACTGAAAAGAATATAAAAGGATCCCATTATCAAATAAATTTGGGAGCTCCAGCTGAAATACAAAAGGAGTTTTTTAACTCTGGGATTTATCAGAGTCTTTAATTCACTAATATGTGTTGTAAATTGCTAAGAGAGAGATTTTTGAGAGTCTTTCACAGGATATATTTTTATTATTTCTCAGAAACTGCATCATTTTTGATAATTTAGGCTCCACATAGTACAAGATCTATGACTTGTAATGATTTGAGCAACAAGAAATGTGATGTTTTCGTGTGGCTGGAAGTACAGATACTGGATGGTTGGTTCTGTGGGTCAGTGGTGACGCCGAGGGCTCACGCTTTCCCCCTCTTGGGTTTTGCCATCGTTAGTTGACTCTGTATTCAGACTAGCAGCGGGATGGCTGCTGCGAGTATGCTCAGTGTGCCCACTTGCTCAGTCATGTCTGATTCCCTGGGACCCCTTGAACTGTAACCTATCAGGCTCCTCTGCCCATGGGAATTTTCAGGCAAGAATACTGGAGTGGGTTGCCATCTCCTTCTCCAGACTGCAGCAGGTACAGGCTCTACGTCTATACTGGCAGTATCCTTAAGAGAAGGAGTGGCCATTTCTTCCTAGGGCTTTTTCTTTGAGAGAATCGACTTGTTTCAAAATCTACCTTTAGACTCTCTCCCACAGGTCTTTGGCTGGATTGGTTCTTGGCCTTATTCCTAAACTAATTCATAGCAAGGAGGATGGCTGAGCCTCCCTTAAGCACCTGGCTCTGGATGGGATAGGTAGATACCTGCACACAACTGAGGTTCTTTTTGGAAGGTGTTAGGTGGGAATAAGTGCTGATCAAGCCACTAATAATGTCCATTAAAGAAGCATATTGCTATGGACTGAATTTTGTCTCCCCTAAAAGTCATAATTGAAGGCCTAACCCTCCTTTTGACTGATTAGATTTGAGGATAAGGCCTTTATGAGTAATTAAGGTTAAATGAGCATCATGGACTCAATGAACGTGAATTTGACAGAGGAGCCTGTCTTGCTGCAAAGAGTCGGACGTGACTTCATGACTGAACAACAACATCTGAGGTCATAAGGGTAGAGCTCTAATGTGGTAAGACTGGTGGCTTTATAAGAAAAGGGAGAGAGAGAGAGAAAGTACAAGCACCAAGGAGGTGAGGACTTTGCAAGAAGGTGGCTGTCTGCAAGCCAGGGAGGGCACTGTTACCAGGAACCAACCCTGTCAGACCTGCATCTGGGACTCCCAGTCCCTGTAACTGGAAGAAAATACATTTTTTGCTGTTAAGCCACTCAGTATGTGGTGTTTTGTTAATGGCAGCCTGCACTGACCGATATACACGTCAGTGTGATAAGAGCCTAAAATAGTACAGAAATTTCTAGAAAAATGATGAGCTACTCCTCCTCTATGCCAACTCCATTCCTCCCTGGCTATTGCTGCTAAAAATGATTTGCAATATACTTTTCTAGTCTTTTTGAGGTTTACCAGTTGTACATATATCTTCATGGGCTGTAAACACACATATCCTTGTACACACATACATTTTTGTTGTTGACTTTATTTTTTAACATTGACAATTCACTTATAGTTATGCAAGTTTATTTAGTCATTTATTTTCATTCTCAACAAAATATATAGCCCAACGTCATTCCTCATGAGGGTTGCATAGATATTCTGTGCAGATGAATCATAATTTCTTCAACTATTTCAGTATGGAAGGATGCCATATGAAGTGGGTCTCGCATGTATCTGAACATGGAATATCTCCTGAGATTTGTGGATCTGCTGCTCTAGAATTACAGATTCTCTCTCTTTCTTGTCTTAAAAGAAGACGATGTCTTGAAGCTTTTATGAGGCTGATGGTACTTGAAGGACTTGATGGCACAGGGCACTAATGAATGATTGCATGTTGGATAGTCCTCTTGTTTGGCCCCTGTGCTTCTAAAAATGCTAACTTCTCATTCTTTAGGGCATCAGACATTTGTTCTCTCATGCATGACACTGTACTTAGAAATTGTGACTTGACTCAACCACTGACTTATTCCATCTTGGATGAACTCTTCCTCAGGTCACGTAGCTTCAATAGAGTAAATATGACTAATAAATTTACAGGCAGGATTTTGGCAACATATATAAGGTTCTGGCCTCCTTAGAAAAGTTTAAACAATTGGTCTAATGTTTATGAGGAAAATCATTTCTTGTTATGTAGGTTATTTGAATCTAATTTTAATGGTCAAAAGACACTCTATAAATATAAGAAACCCACCCTAGTAAAGTCATTTAGTCTTTAAGCCCATTTAATCCTACCAATGGGATTGTTAAAATAAACATGGGTGATTCTAACATGCCTGGGAGTTTACACAACCGCCCTGTTTGCAAGAGCCAAGATATTTTTGTGTTTATCATAGACAAAAGATGACCTTCATTGGGGACTGGATTGAGTTCCAACAGAAAGATTATTCTGTAAACCTAATCCCCAAATGAATGTGGGTAATTGTTAAACACATATCTCAGTTTGTTGACTCAGTTGTTGGAAGGTCTAGATGCAGTGTTTTGGAAGATTTGTCTAACAACTTAATTTTTCATTTCTTCCTTTATACAGGCTCGTCTTGGCTTGGATTTATTTTAGGTGACAGCACATTTAAGTAGAGGAAACGAGAAAGGACTAGAGTCATTAAATTGATGGATCAGAAACTTAAATTTTTTAAATGAACTTTCTCTCTTGATTTCAAAGGAATTATAAGAAAAAAAAAATTCCCAAATCCACTTAATCTTTAGTACCTCAGTTTTGTCATCTGTGATGTTTTTCTAGACAAGGGTGACTTACAGTTCACCCAGATTTCAGACTCTGGTGGCTAAGAGAGTTCCCATGTTTCATTATTTAAAAGTATTTATTTTACAGCACTTTTTTGTTTCATTATATTATCTTTTAAGAGTAGTAGCCACCATTTTTTTAACTTTAAAAGTGTTTTAAAATATTTTTCTTTTTTTAAAACTTTATTTATTTACTTTTTGGCTCCTAGACAGGTACTTGAACCCTGGGGCCTCAGAGTAAAAGTCTGACACTCGTCCAGCTGGCCTACCCAAGCAACCACCAGTTGGTTTCCATCACAATATTGCTTCAAAGAATCATGGACTCTTTAAATTAGAAAAAAAAAAAAATCATATTCTTATTCAAACTCCCATGCATATACTTTAAAAACATTTTTTAACTGGAAGATAATTGCTTTACAGTGTTATGTTGGTTTCCATCATGCAACGACTCAAATCAGCCTTAACTATATATATCCCCTCCTTGTTGAGCCTCCCTCCCACCACCACCCCATCTTACCCCTCTAGGTTGTCACAGAGCGCCAGTCTGGGCTCCTTGATTTACATAGCAGCTTCCCACTAGCTAGCTATTTTACACATGGTGGTGCATACACTTTCATATCTTTAAAGCATGTGACATCTAATGCTGGTTTAAGAAGTGTAATTACACTACTACAAATAATCAAAAGCATATTAAAGTATATTTTCAATTATATAGCATATATGAATACTTGTATATGATATTGTATTCATCTATCCATCCATCCATGCATCTATCCTATCTGCAAAGATGTGTTCAGCATACGATAGATAGGAATGATTCAGTAAATCTAAAGGCAAAAAAAAAAAAAAGACTGCAAACAGAAGAACTTCTTCACCTTGCAATCTAAGCAAGCCATTAACCTCTTCATGGCACTTCTGGATGAAGATGGAAGGGTGAGAGTCATAGTACATGAGGGGCCTGAGAAGAGAGCCAGTGTCTCTGTAAGGGAGATGAAAAAAGCAGGTGGACTCTGCTGGTAGCTCTGGCAACTCTGCTTTAGGCTTGTTGACCCGCCGTGAGGAATCCCTGTGCTGTCCTCCACTCGTGGTGAAGCTGAGCAGTGTGCCCTGTGCCACTGTCTTACGCTCTCAGTGCATTACTTGCGCCCTGCCTTCCTCTCACCACGGCAATTCACTCCTGGCAATCTCTTTGTTTGTTTAATGGATGAGTTTATTTGGGGCTGTGCTGGTCTTTGTCGCTGTGCACTGGGCTAGCGGGGGCTACTCTAGTTGCGGTGTGGGCTTCGTATTGCGATGGCTTTCCTTGCGGAGAAGGGTGTGCAGGCTTCATTAGCTGCAGTGTATGGGCTGAGTCGTTGTGGTGCATGGACTTTTCAATTGCCCCAACTAGCATGTGGGGTCTTCTTGGACTGGGGATTGAACCCATGTCCCCTGCACCGGCACGAGTATTCTTAACCAATGGACCACCAGGAAAGTCCACTCCTGGTAATCTTTGAAAAAAAACCAAAAAACCTTTTTTTGGGTGACAGTTTCTTTGTGGTTTCTGGAGCTAATGTGAGGTTAGTTCAGTTCAGTTCAGTTGCTCAGTTGTGTCTGACTCTTTGCGACCACGTGGATTGTAGCCCTCCAGGCCTCCCTGTCCCTCACCAACTCCTGGAGTTTACTCAAACTCATGTCCATTGAGTTAGTAAAGCCATCCAACCATCTCATCCTCTGTCATCCCCTTCTCCTCCTGCCTTCAATCTTTCCCAGCATCAGGGTCTTTTCAAATGAGTCAGTTCTTTGCATCAGGTGGCCAAAGTATTGGTGTTTCAGCTTCATCAGTCTTTCCAATGAATATTCAGGACTGATTTCCTTTAGGATAAACTGGTTGGCTCTCCTTGCAGTTCAAGGAACTCTTAACTGGATAACGGTACTCAAATCTCGTATTAACCTATAGTGGAAAAGAATCTGAAAAATAATATATGTATATATAAAACTGACTATATATATGTAACCAAATATGTATATATATAAAACCGAATCACTTTACTATACACCTAAAGCATTGTAAATCAGCTATATTTCAATTTTTGAAATTTACCATTTTAACTGTCCTTAAGTGTGCAATTCAGCGGTGTTAATTACATTTTCACTGTTAGGCAACAGTCACCACTATTTCATTATTTTAAGCAAAAGTTTTCCTTTGATTCATTTAAACATTTGAAAACTTTGAAACAAATAAAAACTCTTGTCATAAACTGACATTTTCATTACTTTAAGCAAAAACTCTGTGATGATTAAGCAATAACTCCCCATTCACCTTCCCCTCAGCCCCTGCTACTTCTAATCTGCTTGTATCCCTATGCATTTGCCTATTCTAGCTATGTCGTATCAGTGGGAAGAGTCTTACCATGTTGGTCTTTTGTGGATGACAACCTTTGAAAGTGCTGGTTGTGTTGGCTGCGTTAGTGATGGGAGCTTTAAGCCTTGGTACCAAGTGTGTTGCTCTGTTACATCTAAACAAATAGGTCAAGTAAGGATCAGGCCTGTCTTTTCTTTGCTCTTCAGCAAGAGTAAAATCAGATACATGTCTGTTCATTCATCAGATCAGCAAATATCCGCCAGGTGCCTGTTCTGTGGTTTGCATAGCTTTTTTGTGCTTCCAGATATTCAAGATAGAATGGTCTCATACATGCATTTATCTTAGAAGATTTCAACTAAATACAGCAATTATTCTACTACAGTAATACAGAAAACATTCTGTAACACTTTATTTTGCATATATATGCATAATTATATGCTGTTCTCATTATGTATTTATATATGCATACATACAAATTTATATGCCTACACACATATATTTATATGTATATTTTATATACACATGCATATGATACATTTATTATACATACATTTATATATAAGGTCACAGTCGCTCATCCATATATATTATGCTTTATGAATAATTAAGGAAACTCAAACATTACTGTCACATTGAGTCCTAACTCAAGAGTCAAAGAGACCCCCCTGTTTGTGAGAGCTTATTAGAATCCACACTCTGCTCTTCCCTCCCCTGAGTTAACCTTTCCTATCCTGGTTGTGGGGATTCTAAAAAATTTTTATCTGAATCCTAGGTCCTGATGCCTTTGCCCGTGGATTTGGAAGTACTTCCAAACCAGTTCCCCTTTGCAGAGTTGCTGCTTGGGACCAGCCGGGTAGGGTCCTCCCAGCCTGGACTGCGGTACTATGTTCCTGTTCCCCGGCTCAGGTCATAGACCCTCGGTCACATCTCCTCAGTTCAGTTCAGTTCAGTTGCTCAGTCATGTCCAACTCTTTGTGACCCCATGGACTGCAGCACACCAGGCCTCCCTGTCCATCACCAACTCCCAGAATCCACCCAACCCTTGTCCATTGAGTTGGTGATGCCATCCAACCATCTCATCTTCTGTCATCCCCTTTTCCTCCTGCCTTCAATCTTTCCCAGCATCAGGGTCTTTTCCAATGAGTCAGTTCTTTGCAACAGGTGGCCAAAGTATTGGAGTTTCAGCTACATCATCAGTCCTTCCAATGAACACCCAGGACTAATCTCCTTTAGGATGGACTGGTTGGATCTCCTTGCATTCCAAGGGATTCTCAGGAGTCTTCTCCAACACCACAGTTCAAAAGCATCAATTCTTCAGCGCTCAGCTTTCTTGATAGCCCAACTCTCACATCCATACATGACCACATTCCCTACTGATGTTCTAACAAACCTGTCTGAAATTAGGGTTTTGGTTTCTCTTGTAAAAATTTCCCATGACAGATGATGGTTCCCACAAGGTGTCTTTGACAGCATCTGGATAGTGTTGGGGAGGTACTTTTTCTTTTTCTTTCTCCAGAATGAAATGGACAAGTTCCACACTGGGCACAGGATCTGGTTAGACCTTTGCACCGTATGTCCATGGTTTTTCTTTTCTTTCACAGTGTAGGAGTTATCTCACTTTCCATTTCTTTTTTCTCCTCTCTTTCTGAAAATAGTGATGAGAAAGATCCACTTGTCACCTGTTTTCCTTGGTAACTGGCCGTGTGTGTGTGTGTGTGTGCGTGCACGTGTTTGTTTGTGAGCTTTTACCCATCATGCTCTTCCTTCTCCAGCCAGGCAGGAGGCTGGGATGGTACCAGATGGTGTTCTGGATGTCTGTGTTCTGCAGGCAACATGGCAACATGTTCTGTCTCTTGTAAAGGGCCTCCTGCTTTATCCACCTGTTATTTTAAATAATTCTTTTTTTCCCCACCACTTTCTGTTTCTGTTGCTACAACCCCGCATCCCATGGCCAGCTCTTGAGAGAATCTAACATTAAGTTCTAGGGCTGCCTACTTTTTTCTTTCTGAAAGCTATCTGATTTATAGGTGGTTTGGTCTTGTATGTAGAAAGTCATAATGAATCCATTAAAAAAAAAACTATCAAAACAAATAAACAGATTCTGCAATGTGGCCACAATAAAAGATCAGTATTCAAAAATATTGATTAATATTCAAGATCAATATTCAAAAATATCATCCTTGTTCATTGCTAGTTTACTGAAATACAGTATTTCTGACCCCAGGGCTGCCGGTGTTGCTAGGTGTCTGGGGTAAGTGCCAGATGTTGGGGTCACAGAGACTCAAGGCCAAGTTCCTGCTCTGGTGCTTTCTAATGTTACTTCAGGTGGGTTAATTTACTGTGAATAGTCCCTTCATCTGTAAAGTGGGAATTATTAGGAGCTATACATCAGGGCTTCCCTGGTGGCTCAGTAGAAAAGAACCCACCTGTGATGCAGGAGCCACTAGAGAAATGGGTTTGATCCCTGGGTCAAGAAGATCCCCTGGAGGAGGAAATGGCAACTCATTCCAGTACTCTTGCCTGGAGAATCCCATGGACAGATAAGTCTGGAGGGCTGCAGTCCATGGGGTCGCAAAGAGTCGGAAATGACTGAAGCGACTGAGGACACACCCATGCATGAGAAATAAGTTAATGTTACTTTTCAAAGTCATGTCCAAGAAATTCTGTTAGCTCCAGATTCAAAACATATCCGTGTTCTTCCTGAGAAGATCCCTCTAGCTCAGTGGTCCCCAGCCTTTTTGGCACCAGCGACTGGTTTCATGGATGATAATTTTTCTATGGATCAGGGCAGGAATGGTTTGGGGATGATTCAAGTGCATTCCGTTTGTTGTGCACTTTTATTTCTAATCTAATGCCACTGCTGATCCGATAGGAGGTACCAGTCTGTGACCCACAGCTTGGGGACCCCTGCTGCAGTTATACCCTGAACATTTTAAAGGGGACCACCAACCTAGATAGCATATTCAAAAGCAGAGACATTACTTTGTCAACAAAGGTCTGTCTAGTCAAGGCTATGGTTTTTTCCAGTGGTCATGTATGGATGTGAGAGTTGGACTGTGAAGAAAGCTGAGCACCGAAGAATTGATGCTTTTGAATTGTGGTGTTGGAGAAAACTCTTGAGAGTCCCTTGGACTGCAAGGAGATCCAAACAGTCCATCCTAAAGGAGATCAGTCCTGGGTGTTCATTGGAAGGACTGATGCTAAATCTGAAACTCCAGTACTTTGGCCACCTCATGTGAAGAGCTGACTCATTGGAAAAGACTCTGATGTTGGGAGGGATTGGGGGCAGGAGGAGAAGGGGATGACAGAGGATGAGTTGGTTGGATGGCATCACTGACTTGATGGACATGAGTTTGGGTGGACTCTGGGAGTTGGTGATGGACAGGGAGGCCTGGCATGCTGCAATTCATGGGGTCGCAAAGAGTTGGACACGACTGAGTGACTGAACTGAACTGAACACTGACTATGGATACATCAATTCTGGGGCTACAGCAGTAGTTAGGAGACAGCTGACATTTAGGTAATTTCTATTCATTTAGATATTCTTTTTTTTTTTTTTAGAGAATGAAAGCTTTATTTTTATTTTTTTTTCAAAACTTACATTTTATTTATTTATTTATTTATTTTTAAAGATATTTATTTACTTTTTTTTGTATTTATTTTTTTNGACTATGGATACATCAATTCTGGGGCTACAGCAGTAGTTAGGAGACAGCTGACATTTAGGTAATTTCTATTCATTTAGATATTCTTTTTTTTTTTTTTAGAGAATGAAAGCTTTATTTTTATTTTTTTTTCAAAACTTACATTTTATTTATTTATTTTTAAAGATATTTATTTACTTTTTTTTGTATTTATTTTTTTACACGCTTTCTTCAAACAGTGTTTTCTAGCTTTCCATGTAAAGGCCTTGGGTTTCTTTCTTAAATTTATTACCCAGCATCTAATTCTTTTTGTAGCCATTATAAATGAGATTCTTATTTTAAACTTCATTTTTGAACTATTTGTTGCTAGTTTACAGAAATGCAATTAATTTTTGAGTATTGATTGCAGAACTTTTTAGTTCTAATAGTTTTCCCGTGGATTAATTTACTTACTATATGTAAGACCCAACCATCTATAGATAGGATAGTTTTACTTCCTCTTTTCCAATTAGCATTTCCCTCCTTTCTTCCTTTCCTTCTTATTAAATGCTCTGGCTGGAACTTCCAGTACAATGTTGAATAGAGGTAGTAAGAATGAATATCTGAATCTTGTTCCTGATCAGAGAAGGAAAGCACCCAGTCTTGTTTCTCCATGAAATATCATGTTAACTGTGGGTTTTAAGAGATCATTTTATCAGAGATAAGAAGACCCCTTTATCAGATATTAGTAAGTTATCTTCTATTTCTAGTGTGTTGAGCATTTTTATCATGAAAGTGTAATGAATTTTATCAAATGGTCCATCATATTAAAACAATATGATTTTTGTTTTGTATTTTGTTATTATGATGGATTAATTGGTTGCTTTTCAGAGGTTCAACCAACCCTGCATTCCTGCAAGTGGGTCAAGAGAAATCCCACTTGACCGTTGTCTATAATCCCTTTTAGTCATTGCTGTATTTGGCTTGCTCCACAAAGTTCTCTACTGGTTTCTACTCTGGTTGGTCTCTGGTTTCTACTGTGGCTTTCTTAGAGTCCTTTTTCCTTTTTGAAAATAGAGCAGCCAGACAAATCTTAAAATATGTTATATCATTGCTCAAAATTCTCTAGTGAATTCCTCAATTGGAATGTAGGTGAAGCCTTTACAGTGCATATCAGGCCCTCTGTTACTCCTTACCTCAGCTCCTACTCTTCTTTCCCCATCCATTTTGGCTTCAGCAGCCCTGTCCAACTTTCTGTTCCTTGAACAGATCAGGCCTATTGTCATTATAGAGGGTCTGGGCATGCTTCCTTCTGATATGCATAGGACAACTTCCATCCCTTCTTTGTTCAGGGGTTGCCTTCTCCATGAAGCCTACACTAGCCAAACTTTAAAATTTTGCAAACTGGCCCTGTGCATCTGATCTCTTTACTCTATTTTTAATTTTTCATTTTTTTTCCTCCATGGCACTGATCACAATTGAGAATACTAATTTAATATATTCTTCAAAAATAGTTATCCCTTATCCCTTTGGAGTGTAAGAATCTTTGTTTTATTAGTTTATCTCAGCACACAGTAAATTCTCAATAAATATTTGTTGACTGGATGGACAGTGTAAATAAAGCTCCTAGACCAGTGCCTGATTTTTGGAAAAGGCTCAGTGAATATTTGATGGTGTTCTGTAATCAAGTACTATTAAATGGTGGGGGTAGAATATGGATCTAGTGGTAAAGAACCCATCTGCAAATGCAGGAGACATAAGAGATGGGGGTTCGATCCCTGGGTCAGGAAGATCTGCTGGAGGGCATGACAACCCACTCCAGTATTCTCGCCCGGAGAATCCCATGGACAGAGGAGCCTGGCAGGCTATAATCCATGAGGTCTCAATGAATCAGACAAGAGTGAAGCAACTGAGCATACAGTCACACACAGAATAAGGCAAAACAAAATGTTATCTGTTTTTTGGAGTTTGAAGACTGGAAGGGGAGACAGACATTAGTAAAATAACCATGAAATAACTGAAAAATTACAAACTGAATTGAGAAATTTAAAAGTGGGGAGGGGTGAAGGATGAATATACCAATAGAGGACCTGGACCTAAGCTGCTGCTGCTGCTGCTGCTGCGTCACTTCAGTCATGCGACCCCATAGATGGCAGCCCACCAGGCTCCCCCGTCCCTGGGATTCTCCAGGCAAGAACACTGGAGTGGGTTGCCATGTCCTTCTCCAATGCATGAAAGTGAAAAGTGAAAGGGAAGTTGCTCAGCCGTGTCCGACTCTTAGCGACCCCATGGACTGCAGCCCACCAGGCTCCTCTGTCCATGGGATTCTCTCAGGCAAGAGTACTGGAGCAGGATGCCATTGCCTTCTCCGAGGCCTAGGCTAGGGGTCCTGAAAGTTTTTCCTGCGGGAGTGACACCTGAAATGGGATGTGAAGAAGGAGGGGAAGGCCACGACATTGTAGGCTGTGTCATTGGCAAGGACAGAAGGCAAGTTACAGGACATGTTTCAAAGCCTGACAAAAGGTCAGGGGGGCAGAATTCCAGAGCACGAGAGGCTGGGCTGCGGCTGGGCTGGAGCAGGTGGCAGCTCCCGGGCTTGGTGGGGTCTCCAGGAGCATGTTTCAGATCTGGGTGTTTTTCCAAGAGTGGAAGTAGTTGTGGGAGTTGCAATGTGAGGGTTTTCTAATCAGATGATCTTGAGAAGGTCATTTTAGTTGCAGACCTGGAGTAGATATTTCCCGGGAAATTCCCTGGACAGAGAAGCTTGGTGGGCTACAGTTCCTGGGGTTGCAAAGTGTTGGTTGTGATTGAACACACACATGTTAGAGTTGATATGGTTAGATTCATTCTGGGGTTATCACTGAGAGATATTTGGGTGATTTAAATTTCTTCCATTTACTCTTGCATAACTCTATTTTCCGATATATCTAACATGATTCTGCAGTTCATATACATTTATTACACAGAAAATAAAGTGTAAATTTCAACCAAGGACCAATGACTCTAGAAATTACATTTTTCCGTGAAATACCAGACCTCCATGTGCTTGGACTAGGGTGGAAACAACAGAGGAAGGGGCAAATTAAGAGCATTTTAGAAGTTAA
Organism: Oreotragus oreotragus; assembly: GCA_006410675.1. Classification (NCBI taxonomy): domain Eukaryota; kingdom Metazoa; phylum Chordata; class Mammalia; order Artiodactyla; family Bovidae; genus Oreotragus; species Oreotragus oreotragus. Next base: position 184,068 of record SJYX01022691.1, read on the forward strand.
AATGGGGGAGTGTGAGTGCGTGGGGTGATCTGGAAGATAAGGGCATACAGACAGAAGGATGGGCGCTCAGTTTCTGAGATGGCAGTAGTTTTATTCTGTGGGAAGGGGACGACCAGGGAGGGTCATGTCTTGGCTAGGAGAATATCAGTGTCCTAGGCAATGGCACCCCACTCCAGTACTCTTGCCTGGAAAATCCCATGGGTGGAAGAGCCTGGTGGGCTGCAGTCCATGGGGTTGCTAAGAGTCAGACACCACTGAGAGACTTCACTTTCACTTTTCACTTTCATGCATCGGAGAAGGAAATGGCAACCCACTCCAGTGTTCTTGCCTGGAGAATCCCAGGGATGGCGTAGCCTGGTGGGCTGCTGTCTATGGGGTTGCACAGAGTCGGACATGACTGAAGCGACTTAGCAGCAGCAGCAGCGGCATCTAAATATCAAAGATTGCAAGAAGCTTTGGGTGGTGTATTGACTCTAATATAGCACCCCACCCCTGCCCATCGCCTCCGTCTCCTGCTGTTTATGGATTTGAGTAATCCCCTCCCCTTGAGGGGCTTCCCGGGTGATGCTAGTGGTAAAGAATCTGCCTGCCAATGTAGGAGGTGCAAGAGATGTGGGTTGGATCCCTGAACTGGGATGATCCCCTGGAGAAGGAAATGGCAACCCACTCCAGTGTTCTTGACTGGGAAATTCCATGGACAGAGGAGGCTGGCGGGCTACAGCCCATGGGACTGTGGAGAATTAGACAGGACTGAGTGGCTGAGTACAGCTCCCCTTGAGAATGGGTAAGATCCAAGGCTTGCTTCTAGACAAGAGAATATGGCCAAAGTGAGAGTGTGTTACCCCCATGATTGCATTGTGTTCTAGAAGACATTATCTTGTTTATATACTGCCTATAAAAATTTCATGATTGATGAAGTTGGTAGACAGGTTTGTTGGCATAGCATCTAGGAGCTGAGAATGGTCTTCAGCTGACGAATAGCAAAGACACCAGGGTCCTTAGCCTCACTGTTGCAAGGAAATGGATTCTGTCCATGATCTGTTGGAGCTAGGAAGCAGACCCTTCTGCAGCTGAGCTTTCAGATGACAAGGATGCATTTCTGGCTGACACCTTGGTTGCAGCTTTGAAAGACCATAAACAGAGGATCTGTAAGCCATGAAGTTCCTGCCCCAGAAAAACTGTGAGATAGAAAGTGTTGTTTTAAGTTGCTAAGTTTGTGGTAATTTTTCACATAGACATAGATAACTAATATAGATCATGATCATTGTATCTAGACCTTTGGAATTACAGAATATTTGACCTCCCTGAAGTAGTTTGACTATTTTATTTTTCTCCAAGAGGGAGAAACCCATTTTTCCCCAGGGCCCTCTCCTGACTAGCATGTGGCAACCCTGCCAGCTCACCATCTGTGAACACATACAGGGATGGATCCTCACTTCCTTGCTTGGTAGTGGTGCTATTAGAGATACATACAAGTTCATGGTATGTTCCAGGGACTGTGGTAGATTTTAATTTTTCTTGATCTCCTTCTTCACACTGCTATTATCAGTTAGACCCTATTAAATCTCCTTCACTGGTGAGGCTGCTGTGAGATTTGGAGTGATCCAGTAAACCCCAGAACACGAGACCACAAAACCGGCAGGTCCAAGCTTCAAGCCCCAGCCTTCTAGTTCCTAATTCAATGACTTAGACCCAGCATTCAAAACTTCTGTGGGTTGGTACCCGATAACTTCTCCATCCTTGTCGCCATGACTCCGTTTGAACATCTACATCCACTCAAGCTTCAGCTAAACTGTAAAATGTAGAGCCTTGAATTAAGCCCCGGACTCAATGCAAAGAAGCTGTATTGGTTCTGTGACAGATTAATCGTCTGACCTTGAGCCAGTCACCTGCACTGAGAGATGTTTTAGATTTCTTCTAGCACTTTTCATTGGAGAAGGCAATGGCACCCCACTCCAGTACTCTCGTCTGAAAAAATCCCATGGACGGAGGAGCCTGGTGGGCTGCAGTCCATGGGGTCGCTAAGAGTCAGACACCACTGAGCGACTTCACTTTCACTCTTCACTTTCATGCATTGGAGAAGGAAATGGCAACCCACTCCAGTGTTCTTGCCTGGAGAATCCCAGGGACGGGGGAGCCTGGTGGGCTGCCGTCTATGGGGTCGCACAGAGTCGGACATGACTGAAGCGACTTAGCAGCAGTAGCAGCGGCAGCAGCAGCAGCACTTTTCATTGCAGTGCCCAAGATTAGTTGCCCTGTGGCATGTGGGATCTTAGTTCCCCAACTGGCAATTGAATCCCCACCTCCTGGATTGCGAGGTGGATTCTTAACCACTGGAACACCAGGGAAGACCCTTCTGGCATTATTTTAAAAGTAGAAAGAGCTGTATGTGATTAGATCTGGAGAGATGTGGACTACTATTTCAATGCTGCCTCTTACTAGCTGCTAGAACTTGGGCAGGTTATTTACTTCTGTGAACCTCACTGCTGCATGTGTACAATGGGAACTAGTCATTTAACCCTCCAGTATTCCTTGGGAGGTTACACATGATGGGTGTAGGACACTTAGCATAGCACTTGACATTTATGGCTGCTGCTGCTAAGTCACTTCAGTCGTGTCCGACTCTGTGTGACCCCATAGATGGCAGCCCACCAGGCTCCCCCGTCCCTGGGATTCTCCAGGCAAGAATACTGGAGTGGGTTGCCATTTCCTTCTCCAATGCATGAAAGAGAAAAGTGAAAGTGAAGTCGCTCAGTCTGTCCGACTGTTTGCGACCCCATGGACTGCAGCCCACCAGGCTATTCCGTCCATGGGATTTTCCAGGCAAGAGTACTGGGGTGGGGTGCCATTGCCTTCCCCGGACATTTATGGGGACTCCCCAAATTGTGGTGGTAATTATTAAAGACTATTGTAAAAGCTCTTAAAATTTATTTCATTTTGAAGACCTAAATTAAATTGTTGCAGTTCTGTGGCTTCTGCTAACTCTTGGCAAGGGAATATATACAAATTTTGCAAAGGCTTAAACTTAGCTTTTTCTGAGGGGGAGAACTGAAGTGACCTGTGACCTCGAGAGGGCTTCCCAAATGGCACTAGTGGTGAAGAACTGGCCTGCAAATTCAGGAGACGTAAGAGATGTGAGTTAGATTCCTGGGTCAGGGAGATCCCCTGGAGAAGGGAATGGCAACCCTCCCCAGTATTATTGCCCAGATAATCCCATGAACAGAGGAACCTGGTGGGCTGTGGTCCATAGGGTCGCAGAGAGTCGGACACGACTGAAGCGATAGCACAGCCACACACACGCGGCCTCTAGCATCTTGACTGAGTTGTCCTCCACATTGTGAAATGGATAGGGTGGAAGCCATCCCGTTTCTCCTTTGCCTGTTGTAATTCTCTGGGAGCAGGATATTCTGCAAAAAATTATTAAATGACCCATTCAGTGATTACACTCAGGGAGAGTCGGCAGAGGAGGAAATTTTGGCATTTCTAGTTTTAATCCCATGAGGACTGAGTTCAAACCACATGGGATGATGATATGGGTTTAAACAGAATAGTGGCATCTCAAAAATCTTTATAGAACCAGTGAAACGATCAGAACCATGGGTGCTGAATGTCCATGTCCAGCAGGGGGCAGTCTAGAACACCAGTTCATTCATTCAATGCTGTGGGCTTGATTTCTTAGCCTGGAAGTAACTCACTTTCACTAATTTTTTTACTTGTTTAAACTTTAGCTGCTTGCATTTTTGCTTTATTGTTGTTTAACCATTGGTTGACAAAATAGCTGGGTTTACGTTCCTAGTGTTACACCCGGGGGTCAGGAGAGAAGCAGAGCACAGTGTTCAGACATTTATCCACCAGACAGAGCGAACACTCAGAGGCTTTCAGTGACATTCACACGGATGCCTGGATCTCAGCGCCACGTCGGGGACCAAACGCTTTCTGTTTGCTCATTAGTTCATTAGCTGATTCCAGTTGTTTGCTCCTGTTTAGATCTCATATGGATCCTATACCTTTACCTGCATCTTTACAAGCTTAATTTTTTTAGAGGAAGTTATTTATATTATCTCCCCAGTAGGCACACGATGTGTGTATGGGCCTTGAAATAAGGTTTCCCAGATCACTGCTAAGCTTTGCTGCATGAGATATCTCTGATATATTTTATTCCATTTCAATGTATTCACTTTCATTAATAAAGCTAGTTAGTTAACTGCTGAACTGATTTTACAGTTGCTATTGGGCCACAACCTACAGCTTCCCTGGTGGCTCAGATTGTAAAGAATCTGCCTGCAATGTGGCAGAAACCCAGGTTCGATCCCTGGGTGAGGAAGATCCCTTGGAGAAAAGAATGGCTATCCACTCCAGCGTTCTTGCCTGGAGAATTCCATTGACAGAGAAGCCTGATAGGCTACAGTCCATGGAACGTCAAAGAGTCAGACATGATTGAGCGACTAAAAGCAACAAACAATTGGGTCACAACCTACAGTTTGAAAAACACTGTGCCTGGAAAATCTCGCGACTTACAGTTTTAAACTGAATCCCCTCTCTTTCCTTCTCCTTGACTGTGCGTTAGCTGAGTTTCTTAGGGGTTTCCTTCCCTCTAGTTCAGATGCTTCCCTGGGCCAGTTCTTTATTCAGCTCTTGATTGAATTTCTTCACAGATATCCCCTGTTTCTGTGGCTACAACTGGTGTTGCTACTGTGAGTGACTGAGTGAAGTCACTCAGTCGTGTCCAACTCTTTGCGACCCCATGGACTGTAGCCTACCAGGCTCCTCAGTCCATGGGATTTTCCAGGCAATAGTACTGGAGTGGATTGCCAGTTGCTACTGTAATGATTCATAAATATACACCCCAACTCTGGATGTCCTCCAGAATNAGCTCCAGGACTTTTTTTTACCCACTACGCAATAAAATAGTGTTCCCCACTGATTTAAAGTCACTATGCAGGGAGAATGTCTCACCGTGTCTTAAAGACACTGCCCGGAAAAGTATGATGTGTGATACACCTGCAAGATATTGTCTCTCCTGTAAATACTATGTATGCACACTGAAACCAGAACTTTTGAGTATTTCTGAAAGGGAATTGCAAAGAGGTTGGCAACCTTGGAAACTGGAGATACTTTGATCGAAATGAATTAGTAGCTTCATTTACTTGGGTTTTTTGTTGTCTGTTCAGAATATCTATGGAGCAAATGTAGAGCCAACCTTTCAATATTCATAACTTTTGGGAGCCAGTTATTAAATGCAACCACTATTAAAAAATTAAATTATGTAAACTTACAGTTAACTGTATTAAAAAACAAAAACAGTAGTCAAAATTCACCACGGTCTGGTTATTACCCTACATTTTATTATAATTTATGCTTGAGGTTATTTACATCTGTTGTATATGAAATAGTATACAGTGGTCTATTGTTGTGAACCTCTTCCTAACTTCCCATTCAATGATGTCACTTGGGTAGCTTGAAATTAGGCTTCCTGGGTGTATTTACACCAGGGATATTGCAAATGGTACAAAATACTTTTCTTGCTAGAGCTAGTTCTCAGGCACTTATCAGCATGTCACTAATGTTTACCACCAGGCAAATCTTGAATATTCCCGGCAAGGCAACATTCCCCTTACCAGTCAGGCTTCCCTGGTGGTTATTTTAACTCTGAGAATCTTGTTGCATGGTATGATATCCCACTCAGTATATTGATATTTTGTTTTTATTTTCCCCAGCTTGCCTTGCTGGGTGATTTCTACTCAGAAATGACCCCCAGCAGAAAGACAGGAATAAACCACTTGATACTGAAATTACCCTTGCAGTATGGTTCCAGGGGGAGTTATGCATAGTTGGCATACAGTTTAATATACTTAAGTTAATAATTTGATTTTTCTTTAGAAAAAATGAAATCTGAGGTATACCATTGGTAGTTGAAAGACTTAGCATGTAGATTTGCATGAAGGACTATGAAAGATAAAAGAGGAAGTGTTTCTAATTTTGTGTTTTGTTTATATGAATATTCGAAAAAATGAAGCTTATTTCCTTCTTCCTCCACTCCCACCCCCATTTTAGTGTGTAGATATCTTGTGTAGATCATCTGGTGTTTTGAGAATTTCACTTACAGCTTATCAGCTCTTCTTTGGAACTTCTGACTTCCGCTGTGTTGTCTTTCTGGCTTTAGAGAAAGTCAAGTTCAATGTCTACAGTGAGAAATGCCATATACACATATGTGGATGGCTGTGTAATAAACTGGAAAATGAAAGCACACTACTAAAAATCTCCAGGGACTTCCCTGGTGGCCTAGTGGTTAACATTCCAGACTTCACTGTTGTGGCCCAAGTTCAAGCCCTGGTGGAGGAACTGAAATCCTGCAAGCCACACAGCGTGGCCAAAAAAAAAAGAAAAACTGCATGTCAGGAGCAACACCAGGTGCACTTCAGTGGGTTCTAAGCAATGGAGGTGGTTGTACCTGGTGAATGTATACATGGCTTTGGAAAATTCATGCAAATCATACTAGAAAACAATTAAACATTTTTTCTTTTTTTTTTTCCAAAATAAAGAGTCTTGTTTATTATCTCTATAGTTGTTAGTATGTGTCGACAGTGGTGTGAGTACTTGTCCCCTAACTCTTTCCCAGTCTTGGAAAGCATGCCAAGTGTCAGATGTTTCATAAAGGAGTATAGCCAAGAGTCTTCAGACAATACAGTTATTAAACATGGTAAAAGTGGCGTGCTGTGTATTATTACATTTACTTAGCATTCCAAGGAAGTATTTTAGGGAGAAGGTGTCCAAAATAAGAAAACAAAGCCCTGCTGACTTTGCCAAGTAACTGAAGACTGCTTGGAACCTGCCTTCTTGCTAGCACTGATCTAAATGAGTTAGAGGTGGTAGTACAACTGGTTCTGTTCTCACACACAGTCCAGGCCAACCTCTTAAGTTACAGGTGTTTTACAGGCGTCCTAGCTGTTCACATCATGAATTGCAAGGCCTCTTTGGATTCCCATATATTAATAGGGATTCCCTGGTGGCTCAGAGGGCAAAGAGTCTGCCTGCAATGCAGGAGACCCAGGTTCAATCCCTGGGTTGGGAAGATGCCCTGGAGAAGGAAATAGTAACCCACTCCAGTGTTCTTGCCTGGAAAATTTCATGGACGGAGGAACCTGGCAGGCTACAGTCCATCCGGTTGATGTAGTAATGCTTTTCTCCCCCTACACCAAAAATAGATACACACTGCTGGGCAGTGACAGCATCGTGGGTGTAAGGGGAGGCATCTTCGCCGAACAGTCGCCAGCCTTCCAGCTGCTAATGCTGGAGATGGAATAGCACTGGGGCAGTGGTCCCCGAGTTAGGCCTCAGTGACCCGTAGGTAAATTCAGTCCAGAACATGCAGAATCTTTATTGGAATCTGTATACTCGTCTCTCACAGCTGTGGAGAGTTTAGACTAATCACAACTCTCACTGGGATCCTATCATCTTTGTAATTTGAAAAAGGATCAGGAGCCTGCAGACTTGGAACATCTTGAGAAAAGTCTGGCTCTGATATACATCATCAGACGTGGGGGACACCACTTGCGGCATCATCGCAGAGAGCTGAAGAATGCTGAAATCGAGTATTTCTCTGGCGTGATTTCAAATGGCCTGAGAAATCCGAGAACTTTTTTTTTTTAAACTGCAAAACAGATTCTTTCCTCTTCCATCAACCCTGTTGCTGTCAAAGTGTCCCATGTTAGGTGCCAGAAATGAGCATAGCCTTTTAATGATAGCAGTGCCAAGGTTAACACGGCTGCCGGCGCTCTCTCAAGAATCTGTTAGGATGTATTTTGATCCACAGACACGTTCCAAAGGTGTGCATTTCCTTCGTCTTTCTAGTTTCAGTACATTTCTCTTCAGCAGCCTGGACAAACCCTGTCACTTTTTGTCAGAACCTCTCATGCTTTCCGGCCCCTCGAACATTATTTTTCATGGGCCCCCCTGAGTCCATATGGTAGAGCTAAGCTCAAAGTTGGTATTCGGGAAGCAGCCTCTGACAGCAGAGAGACCTGGTGAACTGCAGTCATTTGTTCAAAAGGCCAGTATTCACAGATGTGCTCTAAGAGGGTAATACAATTTTTGATCCCACCCAAATGGATATTTTATCACCAATCCACGTAGCAACCAACAAACAGATCAACCCAAAGAGGCAAGTGCTAATTCCTGTGGCTCAAACCCATCAACCCCTTGAGGAGTCAGTAGTCCAGCCTTTGTTTGAGGCTTTGACATTAAAACTTTTTTTTTTTTTCACTTCTATCGTTCTGTGAGTCTAGCTCTCTCTTCCCTCCTCCTTGTTTCAAATAAGTTTTGCTTTATGATTTTTAGCCTTCAGAAAGTTAAACCTGATTCAAGAAAAAGAAAAAAAGGATCAGTTGGGGAGCTATGTGGGGGAGTAAAAGTTTGAGCTAGGTGTTATAATGAGGGCGAAGAAAGAAAGTGAAGTAGCTCAGTCGTGTCCGACTCTCTGGGACCCCATGGACTGTAGCCTACTAGGCTCCTCCATCCATGGGATTTTCCAGGTAAGAATACTGGAGTGGGCTGCCATTTCCTTCTCCAGGAGAGCTTCCTGGACTGAACCCGGATCTCCTGCATTGTAGGCAGATGCTTTACCGTCTGAGCCACTAGGCTCAGTAAGAACCGGAAGGACGGAGGTCATTAGAAATGTCTCGCAGGCCAGGGCTTAGGTTAAGTGCCTCGTGATCTTCCTGGTCCCCAGTTGCCATAGTGCCTCTTAGGGAGGACCCCAGCATTGTAGGCTGACCAGTTTGCTCTAGTTCCTCAGCCATACTTCCACATATCAACCAATCTTTATAGCTTAAAGATTCTTACAGCTTTCTGAAAATCCTTAAAGCTCCCCCTACTTGAAGACCTCACAGAAGTCCCTAAGGATAAAGCCAACAAAAGTATCTCCCTTACAATGAATTGCCCAAGGAATACAGGGGGACTGGAAAGGACTTTAGTGATTGTGTATAAAACTCATTTTACAGATGAAGGCCAGAGAAGTGAAACAATTTATAAATTAATTATTAAGAGATTTTCATTGTAGCTGTTAGTTTACCTTATTTCATTATCAGGCTGGTTATTCTGAACAAGACTTTCTAGTGGTTATAAGATTAAAGATATGCATTTAATATTAGGTTTTCACATTTTGGAATCCTTTCATGCCTGGATTAATGTATCAATAAAACCTGTCTTATCCCCCTTGGTTCTTTGTCTCTGATTGTCTGTGTCATTTGAAGGTACCCACTGCAGGAGACCCAGGATCTTCCTGCATCAGGAAGATCCCCTGGAGAAGGAAGTGGCAACCCACCCTAGTATTCTTGCCTGGATAATCCCATGGACAGAGGAGCCTGGCAGGCTACAGTCCAGGGTCGCAAGAGTTGGACACGAATTAGTGACAGATGCCACTGCTCTATGGTTTTAGTGATTATGACTGCTGCTGCTGCTGCTGCTAAGTCGCTTCAGTTGTGTCCGACTCTGTGTAACCCCATAGACGGCAGTCCACCAGGCTCCGCCATCCCTGGGATTCTCCAGGCAAGAATACTGGAGTGGGGTGCCATTTCCTTCTCCAACGCCTGCAAGTGGGAAGTGAAAAGTGAAAGTGAAGTCGCTCAGTTGTGTCCGACTCTTCACGACCCCGTGGACTGCAGCCCACCAGGCTCCTCCGTCCATGGGATTTTCCAGGCAAGAGTACTGGAGTGGGGTGCCGTTGCCTTCTCTGGATTATGGCTAGTCCTCATATTATGTGTGAGGACACAAACTCTTGAGGGACAGGGACTGGAACCGGTGCATAGTTGTTTGTCCTATATTGCTTAGGAAGGTGGGAAAGGAGAGTGCCTTTTGAGAGCATCTAAACTGAAATTCTTTTTTGTGACTTTTAGGGACTAGGAAATCCCCATCGTATGTTAACAGTAAGGCTGGTTCTCTGACCGACTTGTGAGTTAGAAGCCTGTAGAGATGGTTAGGTCTTCCTTTCCCCGATTCCTGCTAACACAGGTGCGGAATGGTCCGTTCAAGCCTTGGAAGCTCTCGGCTGAAGGAGAATGAATCTTCTGAGCCTGCAGGGAGGTCTCAGCTCCAGGAGGGGCTGTGAGGGCTACCGAGGAGGGTCAGAGCAGACCTCACGCTTACCTCCACACTCCTGCGCTGGCATGTGCCTGGCCTTGAATGAAGGGACAGATTCCTTCCATAGAAGGAGCAGCATATTTTCTGGTCTTTCTTTCTTTTTTGTTTCCTGAAGATGGACATCATCTCAGACTGCATGCAGCCAGGTTCTACCAGATATTTATGACTGGCAGAACATCTCTGATTGCTCTCTCAGTTCCTACTTGCCCTGCTTGGTACTGAAAAGTCCTACCTGCATGATGAACCCCACCCTGTCCACCGCGCCACGGCCCCCCCCCCTCCAGCCGCCCAACCACCAAGTCCCCGAGTCACTCCAGGACCTACTCACTCTTCTCTATCATGACTAGATTTGGAATTGGTCTGGGATGGCCTATGTCTAATGGGGCTTCCCAGCTGGCGCTGGTGGTAAAGAACCCCCCTGTCAATGAAGGAGATGTAAGAGGCACCAGTTTGATCCCTGGGTTGGGAAGATCCCTTGGAGGAGGGCAGGGAAACCCACTTCAGTGTTCTTTTCTGGAGAATTCCATGGACAGAGGAGCCTGTCGGGCTACAGTCTACAGGGTCACAAAGAGCAGGTTGTGACTAAAATGACTTGGCATGCCTGGCTGCCCTATGAACCAGTGTGTGAGGGATTTCGTTTACTCCCTTAAATTTTATTTTAAATTTTCTGTATTTATCTTGGGCTGTGCTAGGTCTTCACTGCTGAGCGTGGACTTCCTCTAGTTGTGCTGAGCAGGGGCTGCTCTTTGTTGTGGTGCTTGGCCTTCTCACTGTGGTAGCTTCTCTTGCAGAGCGCGACCTCTAGAGCATGGACTTCAGTAGTCGTGACCTATGGGCTTAACTGCCCTGCGGCACGTGGGATCTTCCCCGACCAAGGATCGAACCCGTGTCCCCTGAATTGCCAGGCCCTCTATTCTAATACCTGCCAATGCAGGAGATATAAGAGACACCAGTTTAATCCCTGGGTCAGGAAGATACCCTGGAGGAGGGCGTGGCAACTCACTCTGGTATTCTTTCCCAGAGAATTCAATGTACAGAGGAGCCTGGTGGGCTACAGTCCATGGGGTCACAAAGAGTCAGACATGACTGAAGTGACTTAGCATGCATGCACATTATGTTTTACCATTATATTTTAGGGTGGCTGATAATCAACCCACTAAAAAATATGATAATCAAAGTGAATGAAGCAGGAATCTACTGTTTCTTTTAAAAATGTTTTATTGGAATATAGTTAATTGACAATATTGTGTTAGTTCCAGGTGTGCAGCAAAGTGAATCAGTTATACATATGAATATCCAGTCTTTTTTGGATTATTGTCTCCATGTTAGATCATGTTGACATTTGGAGACAGCATTTCTGATTACTTTGTTACTCAAAAAAATTTTTTTTTAATTTTTCTTCACAAAATTGTATCAGCTTGAGTCTGATGCCTTAGACCACTTGGGTATCCTGGTAGCCTACAGAACTGCATAGTTCTGGAAGTTTTGGCCACAGCAATCAGAGCAGAAAAAGAAATAAAAGGAATCCAAATTGGAAAAGAAGAAGTAAAACTCTCACTGTTTGCAGATGACATGATCCTCTACATAGAAAACCCTAAAGACTCCACCAGAAAATTACTAGAGCTAATCAATGAATATAGTAAAGTTGCAGGATATAAAATCAACACACAGAAATCCCTTGCATTCCTATACACTAATAATGAGAAAGTAGAAAACGAAATTAAGGAAACAATTCCATTCACCATTGCAA
>SJYX01022691.1:197417-255602 GCA_006410675.1 Oreotragus oreotragus
TTGGAGAAGGAAATGGCAACCCACTCCAGTGTTCTTGCCTGGAGAATCCCAGGGATGGCGGAGCCCAATGGGCTCCCATCTGTGGGGTTGCACAGAGTTGGACACGACTGAAGCGACTTAGCAGCAGCAGCAGCAGCAGCAGGAGGGTGAATGCTCAGGCACTTTTTATCTGAAGTCCATATGTTATCAAGAGGAGCTTTCCAGGTGGCACTAGGGGCAAAGAACCCACCTGTCAATGACATGAGACATGGGTTCAATCCCTGGGTTGGGAAGATCCCCTGGTTGCATGGCAACCCACTCCAGTATTCTTGCCTGGAGAAACCCATGGACAACGGAGCCTGGGGGGCTACAGTCCATACGGTCTTACAGAGTTGAACATGACTGAAGTAGCACACACAGAGGCATGTTATCAAGATTGTAGACATTAGAGATCATCTGAAGTGTTGCGTCATCATCAAAGTTTGGCAACAGACTTCTAACAGGCCATCTGAAAGCCTTGGGGATGCTGTACCATCAGTTGTCTTTTGCTTCAATTCAAGGAAATCTTTACTTTCAGGTCACCAGATGATGTGCAGTTCCAGCCACAGTTTATTGCCTTCCTTATGTATTTCACGCAAATCCAAGAGTTTATTTCCTGGAATTTGGTGACATGTGGGTCACTTAGCAGTACCTGGTAGGAGCCTTTCCAGAAAGATTGAAGAAAGTTCTTCTGAAAGTATCTTTTCTAATACACAAAACCTCCAGGTTGCAAGGTGTGATGGATGCTTAAGGTCTTTATCTCCTGACAAATTTTTAATAGAAGTAGTTAGGCCTTTGCAATATTAGACTATNGGCTGCAGTCCATGGGGTCTCTGAGTCAGACACGACTGAGCGACTTCACTTTCACTTTTCACTTTCATGCATTGGAGAAGGAAATGGCAACCCACTCCAGTGTTCTTGCCTGGAGAATCCCAGGGATGGCGGAGCCCAATGGGCTCCCATCTGTGGGGTCGCACAGAGTTGGACACGACTGAAGCGACTTAGCAGCAGCAGCAGCAGCAGCAGGAGGGTGAATGCTCAGGCACTTTTTATCTTAAGTCCATATGTTATCAAGAGGAGCTTTCCAGGTGGCACTAGGGGCAAAGAACCCACCTGTCAATGACATGAGACATGGGTTCAATCCCTGGGTTGGGAAGATCCCCTGGTTGCGTGGCAACCCACTCCAGTATTCTTGCCTGGAGAAACCCATGGACAAAGGAGCCTGGGGGGCTACAGTCCATAGGGTCTTACAGAGTTGAACATGACTGAAGTAGCACACACAGAGGTGTGTTATCAAGATTGTAGACATTAGAGATCATCTGAAGTGTTGCATCATCATCAAAGTTTGGCAACAGACTTCCAGCAGGCCATCTGAAAGTCTTGGGGACGCTGTACCGTCAGTTGTCTTTTGCTTCAATTCAAGGAAATCTTTACTTTCAGGTCACCAGACAATGTGCAGTTCCAGCCACAGTTCATTGCCTTCTTTATGTATTTCACGCAAATCCAAGAGTTTATTTCCTGGAATTTGGTGACATGTGGATCACTTAGCAGTACCTGATAGGAGCCTTTCCAGAAAGATTGAAGAAAGTTCTTCTGGAAGTATCTTTTCTAATACACAAAACCTCCAGGTTGCAAGGTGTGATGCTTAAGGTCTTTATCTCCTGACAAATTTTTAATAGAAGTAGTTAGGCCTTTGCAATATTAGACTATCTCTTATCAGTTGTGGGTTAAAAGAAGCAGGAGTCAGGTGCATTGGGCACCATGTGACTATCTCAGGAGAGACTTTATGAGTTCCAAAAAGTGTGAATCTGAGATTTAGGAACATTAATGGTAATGTGATAAAGGACAGAAATGGTAAGGACCTAACAGAAGCAGAAGAGATTAAGAAGAGGTAGCAACCCTGTGGCAACCTAGAGGGGTTGGATGGTGTGGCAGGTAGGAGGGAGCTTCTAGAAGGAGGTGGCATATGTATACCTACGGCTGATTCATGTTGATGTAGCAGAAACCAACACAATATTGTAAAGCAATTATCCTTTAATTAGAAATAAATAAATTAAAAAATTAAAAAATAAGTGGAAAGAATATACAGAACTATACCAAAAAAAAAAAAAATCTTAGCAACCCAGATAAACATGATGGTGGTCACTCACCTAGAGCCAGACATCCTGGAGTGTGAAGTCAAGTGGGCCTTAGGAAGCATCACTATGAACAAAGCTAGTGGAGCTGACAGAATTCCAGCTGAGCTATTTCAAATCCTAAAAGATAATGCTGTGAAAACGCTGCACTCAATATGTCAGCAAATTTGGAAAACTCAGCTGTGGCCACAGGACTGGAAAAGGTCGGTTTTCATTCCAATCCTAAAGAAGTGGAAAGTGAAAGTTTCTCAGTTGAGTCCGACTCTGTGACACAAGCCAGAATACTGGAGTGGGTAGCCTTTCCCTTCTCCAGGGGATATTCCCAACCCAGAAATCAAACCAGGGTCTCCTGCTTTGCAGGCAGATTCTTTACCAACTGAGCTATCAGGGAATTTCTAGAAAGGCAATGCCAAAGAATCCTCATACTACTGTACAACTGTGCTCATTTCACATGTTAGCAAGGTTATGCTCAAAATCCTTCAAGCTAAGCTTCAGCAGTACATGAACTGAGAACTTGCAAATGTACAAGCTGAGTTTAGAAAACAGAGGAACCAGAGATCAAATTGCCCACATTCACTGGATCATAGAGAAAGCAAGGAAATTCAGAAAACATCTGCTTTATTGACTATGTGAAAGCCTTTGACTGTGTGGATCACAACAAACTGGAAAATTCTTAAAGAGATGGGAAATACCAGATCACCTTACCTGCCTCCTGAGAAACCTGTATGCGGATCAAGAAGCAGCAGTTAGAACTGAAGAAGTACCACCTGACCAAATCAAAATTGGGAAAGCAGTATGACAAGGCTCTATATTGTCACCCTGCTTATTTAACTTCTATGTAACTGCACATGGAACAACAGACTGGTTCCAAATAGGAAAAGGAGTACGTCAAGGCTGTATANCAAATCAAAATTGGGAAAGCAGTATGACAAGGCTCTATATTGTCACCCTGCTTATTTAACTTCTATGTAGTGTACATCATGAGAAATGCCATGCTGGATAAATCACAAGCTGGAATCAAGATTACCAGGAGAAATATCAATAAACTCACATATGTAGATGATACCACTCTAATGGCAGAAAGGGAAGATGAACTAAAGAACCTCTTGATGAGGGTGAAAGAGGAGAGTGAAAAAGCTGGCTTAAAACTTAACATTTAAAAAATTAAGATCATGGCATCAGGTTCTGTCACTTCATGGCAAATATTAATAGAAGGGGAAAAGTGGAAATAGTGACAGATTTTCTTTTCTTGGGCTCCAAGATCACTATGGACAGTGACCGCAGCCATGAAACTGAAAGATGCTTGCTCCTTGGAAGGAAAGCTATGACAAACCTAGACAGCATATTAAATAGGAGAGACATCATTTTGCCAACAAAGTTCGTCTACTCAAAGCTATGGTTTTTCCAGTAGTCATGTATGGATGTGAGATTTTTTGGACCGTAAAGAAGGCTGAGAGCTGAAAAATTGATACTTTCAAACTGTGGTGCTGGAGAAGACTCTTGAGCATCCCTTGGACTGCAAGGAGACTGAACCAGTCACTCCTAAAGGAAATCAGTCCTGAATATTCATTGGAAGGACGGATGTTGAAGCTGAAACTCCAATACTTTGGCCACCTGATGCAAAGAACTGACTCCCTGTAAAAGACCCTGATGCTGGGAAAGATTGAAGGCAAAAGGAGAAGAGGGCTGTATAGGATGAGATGGTTGGATAGCACCACAAACTTAATGGACCTGAATTTGGGCAAGCTCTGGGAGACAGTGGAGGAGAGGGAAGCCCGGCGTGCTGCAGTCCATGGGGTCACAAAGAGTGGGACACGGCTTAGTGACTGAACAACAACAGTGGCAATGCTTTTGACCAGGGTATTTGGAGGGCCTTCACAAATTTTGCCAATTAAATGTCTTTTAAAAATTTATTTTTGGCTGTGGTGGGTCTTTGCTGCTACTCTTTGTTGCAGTGCGTGGCTTCTCACTGTTCTCACTGTGGCGGCTTCTTCTGTGTGGAGCACAGGCTCTGGGGCACTTGGGCTTCAGTTGTGTGGCACACGGGTTCAGCAGTTGGAGCTTGTGGACTCCTGAGGGTTCGAGCTTCAGTAGTTATGGTGTACAGGCTTAGTTGCTCTGTGGCATGTGGACTCTTCCTGGACTAAGGATCAAACCTATGTATGCTCACTGGCAGGTGGATTCTTATCCTCAGTTATGGGGAAGTCCCCAACTGAGTCTTTTATTTTTTCCAATTGAGTCTTAATAATGCCATTAGTATGTTTGAAAAACCTGAGGATTGGGAGTGATAAGCATAACAAAAGTGTTATTGCACCAGAAAAAGCAGTGCAGACTCTTTGAAGTATGTGGCCAGTAAAATGGATTCCTCAATCACTATTTTAGAGGAATTTTAGAGGAGTTCCCCAGGTAGGGGTAATCTTTTTCCAAAGGACTTTATCCGCAGGAGAGGGAGTGGTCTGAAAGAAAAGGCTTTAGTCCAGTATGAAAACATACAGACCTTGACTCAAATATATTTATATCCATTAGACAGACATCTGTGCACATCTCTGCCAATTGCACAGTTTTGTTCATTTTTATGGCTGAGTAGTATTCTTTGGAAGGAATGATGCTAAAGCTGAAACTCCAGTCCTTTGGCCACCTCATGCAAAGAGTTAACTCATTGGAAAAGACCCTGATGCTGGGAGGGATTGAGGGCAGGAGGAAAAGGGGATGACAGAGGATGAGATGGCTGGATGGCATCACTGACTCAATGAACATGAGTTTGAGTGAACTCCGGAAGATGGTGATGGACAGGGAGGCCTGGGGTGCTGCGATTCATGGGGTCGGAAAGAGTCGGACACGACTGAGCGTCTGAACTGAACTGAACTGATATTCCATTGTATTTCTGCACATCTTCTGTATCCATTCTTCTGCTGATGGACATTTAGGTTGCTTGCATATCATTGCTATTGTTAATAGCGTTGCAATGAAAATTGGGGTACATGTGTATTTTTGAATTATGGTTTTCCCTGAATATATGCCCAGGA
This sequence comes from Oreotragus oreotragus, assembly GCA_006410675.1. Taxonomy (NCBI): domain Eukaryota; kingdom Metazoa; phylum Chordata; class Mammalia; order Artiodactyla; family Bovidae; genus Oreotragus; species Oreotragus oreotragus. The sequence goes on from SJYX01022691.1 coordinate 202,597, forward strand.
GTGGGGTTGCTAGGTCATTTGGTAATTCTGTTTTCAGCTTTTTAGAGAACCTACATACTGTTATCCATAGTGACTGTATTAATTTACCTTCCTACCAATAGCGTAAGAGGGTTCCCTTTTTTCCACACCCTCTCCAGCATTAATTGTTCGTGAATTTTTTGATGATGGCCATTCTGACCAGTGTGATGTCACTGTAGTTTTGATTTGCTTTTCCCTAACAATTAGTGATGCTGAGCACCTTTTCACATGCCTCTTGGCCATCTATATGTCTTCTTTGGAGAAATGTCTATTTAGGTCTTCTGCCCAGGTTTTGATTGAATTATTTTTTTTTATTGAGCTGTATGAGTTATTTGTGTATTTTGGAGATTAATTGCTTGTCATTAGACAGAGAAAGTTGTATGAAATTCATTTGCCAGACCTCAAGTGGGTGATCCATTAGGCTGTGTAAAAAGTGAGGGAACAACATAAACAGGCTTCCCTGGTTTGTACTTCAGACAAGTGGAACAAGTAAGACACTTTCTTGGTTCAACAAAAATCTGTGTTTCTAGGTGAGTACCCCAATGGCACCTCCTTCCTTTCCATATACAAAAAAGGAGAAAGGGCGTTTGATAATTGAGATACCCCAGGGCAGGTAAGTTCATCAAACTCTCCTTTAAGGCACTGATAGCTATGTTTCTCCTTATTCCCATAAAATTAGGAATTTATTTTTCAGTAAAGTATATAATGGTTTGGCTGTAAGAGAGAAATTTGAAATCTAATTTCAGTAATAAGCAACTAGCCCAAGAAAACCATGAAGTTTTTCCTAGGTTGGCACTTTTGAGTTTTGGGAAACTTAGGAGTCCATTAAGTCTATCTGGCTCCAGGTATAACCCTCGTTCTAATATCAGATACCCTAAATACTGAATCTGGGTTTGGGCAAACTGAAATTTTTCCTTGTCGACCTTATGTCCCTTTACGGTGAAAAGTTTTCTCAAGTGGATGCTGTTTTCCTGTATGGAGGCTTAAGAAGGGGAGCAAAGAAGGAAATCATCCACATATTGCAACAAAAGAAGGAAGCTCTCAGGGACTTTATATCAACCAGATCAGCCTTAAGGATTTGCAAGAAGTAAAGACTTCGTAAAAGCCTGAGGCGTTACTGTCCAGGTGAATTCTCCTTCCCAAGTGAAAGCAAGAAGGTATTGGCTCACCTCATCAGCTGAAATAGCTTCCCTTGTAGGTCAGTCAATGAAGCATCTGCCTGCAGTGCAGGAGACTGAGGTTTGATTCCTGGGTCGGGAAGATTCCCTGGAGAAGGAGATGGCAACCCACTCCAGAATTCTGGCTTGGAGAATCCCATGGACAGAGGAGCCTGGCGGACTATAGTCCGTGAAGTCACAAGAGTCGGGTACAGCTTAGTGANGTGCAGGAGACTGAGGTTTGATTCCTGGGTCGGGAAGATTCCCTGGAGAAGGAGATGGCAACCCACTCCAGAATTCTGGCTTGGAGAATCCCATGGACAGAGGAGCCCGGCGGACTATAGTCCGTGAAGTCACAAGAGTCGGGTACAGCTTAGTGAGTAAACCGTCAACGAATGCACGGCATAAATAGCAGTAAAGAACTTGCCTCTGGGGGGATGGATGTTAGTGGTGAGTGAGGCTTAGGAACAACAAGGTGTCCAGGGATAACAATGTTGTTTATTGCTTGGAGGTCCTAGACAAACCTCCCTTTGGCCCTTAGGGTTTTCTTACCAGTAAAATGGGAGTGTTACAGGGATACAGTGTTACAATACAAGGGATAATGAAGTCTTGAGCCTTGTAATCTTGTAATATGGGTTTTATGCCTTGAAGGTCTCTTTTACTTACAGTTGTTAGTTGTTAAATCATGTTTGACTTTTTGTGACCCCATAGACTGTGGCCTGGAAGGCTCCTCTGTCCATGGGATTTCCCAGGCTAGAATACTGGAGTGGGTTGCCGTTTCCTTCTCCAGGGGATCGTCCCAATCCGGGGATCGAACCCACATCTCTTGTCTTCACAGGCAGATTCTTTACCACTGCTCCCCCTGGAAAGAGTACTGNCTCCTCTGTCCATGGGATTTCCCAGGCTAGAATACTGGAGTGGGTTGCCGTTTCCTTCTCCAGGGGATCGTCCCAATCCGGGGATCGAACCCACATCTCTTGTCTTCACAGGCAGATTCTTTACCACTGCTCCCCCTGGAAAGAGTACTGGTTAATTCTAGAGAGATTTGAATCTTGATGGGAGGTACACTGTGAATTTTGCAAATGTCACTTAGAGATTTTGTCCATAAGGAAAGTGGTAACTGATTCAATGGGGACAGATGATCAGTGTTTCTGGAATCAGTTCTAATATCATCAGAGATTAAGGAAATAAAATGTCAAAGGGTCTGTTATGCCCGCAGTCCAAGTCCCCAAAATTGAGAAAACAAGACATCCACGGCAAGGCAAAAGCAAAAAGGGAATTTATTTCTGGTTAGAACCAGGGCTCCCACCGCATCCAACGCAGGGGAGTGGGGCAAGTGCCCCGAGCCCTGAATTTCAGCAGTATTTATAGGTTTAGAACAAAGACAGGGAGTTGGCAGGGGTGGATTGGTTGTAGGGGTTGTTAGGCATTTATTAATTGGTTAAATTTTTTTCACGTCCGGGCTTGCTTAGGGGACTCTTCATGTTATCTGGGAGTCTGGAAATATGCTGAGCCCCAAGGTCGGGGGAAGGATGATCTCAGTTCCTTCTGGGCAGTGACCCAGTTTTTCCCCTAATTGTAGCTCTTGCCCACTTTAGTCCTTGAGGCCTGTCATGAATCAGGTCTCAACATTCTCCCCTGTCCTTTGATAGCTCTGGCCCATTTTAGTCCTTGAGGCTTGTCATGAGTCAGGTCTCAACAGGGTCATTTAAGTTACCTACCATGGTTACACCGATGACTGGTATGAAATTCTAGGATTACTTACCCCTTTGGGAGAACGAAATTCCAGCATGATACCTCTCTGAGATGTCTTGGTCTAATAAATGGATAGGAGAGGAGGAACTAAGGAGGAAAGTGTGTGTATTTCACAAGGGTCTAGACAAAAGGAAATAGGTTCAAAGAGAGGAACCTCTTGAGGTTCATTGGAGATTCCTGCTATTTGCAATGTTTCAGTACTCTAAGGCCAGGGCTGTTTAATAGTAGTGGGGCTGAGTATCAAGAATGTGGCTCCAGTGTCAGTTAGGACTAGAAGAGATTCATCCCCAGTCTAGAGAAATGTTTCTCCAAGCTGACTAGAAGGGAGGATTGGGAAGACCTCTGCAATTCCTTGGAGGCCTGACTTTGAGAATTGGGAGGATATTGGAAAGGCTGCTTAAAGGGCTGAAAATGCCTTAAGTGCTGAAGTGTGTAAAGATCTCTTTTCAATACCCAAGGTCTTTGCATAACAGCAGAAACTAGGCGAATTTGTTTTCATTTAGGAGCCTGCATTTGCTAAGGTGAAGATTAAGAAGTTCTGCAATCTTCTTTTCAGGTGACTCATTTAGGTTTCGAGAGAGCTGGTTTACCAGATTAACTAAATCTGCAGTGGAGGTAGTTTCCTATTCCAACCTGGTCTTTTTTTTACCAGAAGGGAAAGGTCTCAGTTTGGTTCATTAATACAAATAGAGCAAAAACTTGCCATGTGGACTCAGTAGCTGAAGGGAAGACCAGAATTTTCCTTAAAAATAAGCTGAAGTCAAGTGTAATAATTATGAAAAGCTTCATCGGATTTTTGTGTGAAAGCCTGAATTTTTTCCAATCATTAGGTTTTAGACAAACCCTAGGAATTGCTCAATGAAGTCACTTAGCAATTGTGCAAGCCTGACCGTATAATAAACAGGCTGGTCTTCCAGTTTTAATTCTAGAGACCTTTTAGGGTTTTCCCAATTAGCAGTCTCCATCCAATGTTGAGTCTGGCCTTTACCAACGAGCATATGAATTAGTCATTCAGTTGTGTCTGACTCTTTGCGACCCTATGGACTTTAGCCTGCCAGGCTTCTCCGTCCATGGGATTTTCCAGGCAAGAATACTGGAGTGGGTTGCCATTTCCTTCTCCAGGAGTGCCACTGCCTTCTCCAGATCTAAGACTAGGCTAGACACTTCGCTTGGGATGTCTGCATTCTTTCTTTTCCTGTTTCTACAGTTCCCTTCTTCTCTGCTAACCCCCTTTGATGAACTCAATGTGGCTTCTTTTCCTTTGAACCCCAAAATACTGATTTTCATTTTGTCTCAGCCCAAGCCAGGCCTTCTGTACTGTGGCTCATAGAGTTTCTACACTGGCTTGGGATCTCAGCAATGCCTTCAAAGTGCCTTTTTTTAGAATCCCTAAGGTTAGGGAACCATTAGCTGAAACTGCCCGCCTTAGCCAGGCACTTGCGTGTGTTATCTTGAAATAAGAGGTCCTGATAATGAACACAGTTAATTATGCCAAAATGTAACCAGGAGACTTTGGGAAGGGCTGGAAGGAGGGCAGAGATGCCAGTCCACGTGCCCTGCCAACCTTCCAGAATCTTTCTAGATGGAATACATCTTGGCTGAGAGATGCACGCACCACCAGGAAGGACCCTGAGGCAGACTGGATGTGAGTCAAGTGAGATGATTGGTCAGAGACAGCCTAGAAGTCCCATCACCGTAAAACCCACGACAGCAAGCCCCATGGCAGAGCAGTTCCTGGGCCCCCCGCTCTCCACCAGGTGCCCCTTCCCAATAATGCCTTTTGTTTTGTCAGTACCTGTGTCTCCTTGGACAGTTTGTTTCCAAATGTTAGATAAGAAGGTGTTCCCCTTCCTGCAACACCACTATGTAGAATTAAAAAGAGGGTGACTGAGGAAGCTGCAAGTTGATTCAAGGAAACTGTGGTTAGGAAGGAGAAACGATGTAGTCCCTTGGTGAAGATAGCCTTGCTTTCTTTACAAGTGTCCTGAAGCTGGGTGGGTCTCACTGGGCTGGATCTGTGCCTTTGAGCATCAGACCACTGCTTTATAGGATTCTCTCATAGGTTACGGGGAGCAATCATGTTTCAAGCACCTAATTTCTATTTTAGTTTAGTTTACTTTTGTTCATTCCTTTGTTATTATTATTTTTCACTCTCGGCTCTGTTGCTCAACGTGAAAGTGTTAGTTGCTCGGTCATGTGTGACTCTTTGTGACCCCACAGACTGTAGCTTCTGTCCATGAAATTCTCCAGGCAAGCATACTGAAGTGGGTAGCCATTCCCTTCTCCAGGGGATCTTTCTGACCCAGGGATTGAATCTGGGTCTCCTGCATTGCAGGTAGATTCTTTACTATCTGAGCCACCAGGGAAATAGTACATAATATATTGCAAAGAGAATTGTTCTTTATCAACTATGCAGAGACCAGAGCAAAGCAAGTGCAAAATAAGCTCTGAAGACCAATGGATGTGTAGGAAGCAAAGATGGGAAGAGAGATTTCTGGGTTTGGGGTTTCAGTTCTGCTCCCATGTCTATGAAATCTTAGAATAGTGATATATTTCCTTTGGCCTGTTCCCCCAGTACTCAGAAGGGTGCTGGGAACATATCGCTGGAGTGGGTTGCCATTCCCTTCTCCAGGGGATTTTCCAACCCAGGGATCCAACCTGGGTCTCCTGCATTGCAGGCAGATTCTTTATCATCTGAACCACCAGGGAAACCTATAATAGATAACTAGTCTATTTAATAGACTCAAAACTGAGAATTTTATTATATGAAGCCTTTAAATGTATTTTAATGGTAATTTATACATTCTTAACCCTGATTCTCCATTTTCAAAAGGATCTATGTTTTATTTGTTGTGTAGTTCAAAAATAAAAAAAGTCAGAAATAATGGAACTATTTGTTCCTGTGATATTTCTCATTGTTATTTTGTATTTACATGCCAGTTTTTCCAACAGACAATTATGGAGAAAAACAAAATGAACATTATATTTAAATGAAGTAATAAACATTTTAAAAGCACAGTTGTGAATTTTAAAACATTGTTGTGTTTTTCACATGTAAGTCTGTAATCCATCTAAACTTTGTAGTAATCTGTGTATGTTACATTCCACTATAGCAGTTGCTAACTGAAGTTTTCTTCTGGAGATTTAGTCAGTTTCCTATAGTACAATCAGTTGTCAGTATATAACCCAGGATATAATCCAGGATATAATTTCAGGATATAACCCAGTGGGCATAATATATTCTATTTTCTATTTTCAAATTCTCATAGAAATTTTAAGAATTTTTCACTTGAATACTATACAAAAAATAAGACCGATTTATTTTAAAAAGTCATTAATTTTTTTTCTTCTAATTGGAACACTAAAAACACTACTAACCATTATAAAAACATAAGTATTTACTGTAATCAAAAATATACTTTTATATGGGAATTTTAGATGTAAAGAAATGGGAGCCCCTATAAATCTAATTCTGGAAAGCATTATGTTTATGTGTGAACTATTTAGCTATTTTTCATCAAGACAGTAAGACATATATTGATTAAACAGTGCAGAAGTAGCAAAAGAGATGGCCTTCTTGTCAGTTTCATTGCTGCTTACTGGTTTGCATTTTCTGTCCTGCTGCTGCTGCTAAATCGCTTCAGTCCTGTCCGACTGCGACCCCATAGACGGCAGCCCATGAGGCTCCCCCATCCCTGGGATTCTCCAGGCAAGAACACTGGAGATGATACGAAGAGCTGACTCATTGGAAAAGACTCTGATGCTGGGAAAGATTGAAGGTGGGAGGAGAAGGGTTCAACAGAGGATGAGATGGTTGGATGGCTTCACCAACTCAGTGGAAATGAGTTTGGGTAAACTCTGGGAGTTAGTGATGGACAGGGAGGCCTGGTGTGCTGCAGTCCATGGGGTCGCAAAGAGTCGGACAGAACTGAGTGACTGAACTGATGATATGAATTAGGTGATAGGAGTCAGGGACACCAGGCTGTTAAGTTTGAATGACTCTGCTGCATTTCTCAGCAAATCTGTGAAGATCTTTGGTTACTATGAGAAAGTCTGACTATTGCTTGCAGTTCAGCTTTAGTCCAGGGAGTATAAGAAATTAAAGGCTTAGCCTCTTGACCCCTAGGAGGCTTAATTTTAAGGGGACAGTTTCCGACTGGTTCAGCAGAAAAGGGAGTGGGAGAATTTCAGAGAAAGGGGGTTTGGTGAGAGAATTAATACAGCAGAACTGAAGTAGAAAAGAAGGTGTTGGCAGTGTAGATGGTAAGAAGGAAGATGGCGCTGGAGGCAGAGTCTGGATGTGAACAGCAGAAGGAAGACAGGCAAGGTGCCTCTGGAAGCAGAGCCTCAGCCATCAGGAACCATTTTATTTCTCTTAAATCAATTGTTTGCCTCAGTTAGTCTTAAAATTTCATTTTGCAGAGAGGCAATTTTTAGATTCCTGATTACATTGGGAAACCTCAAAATACCAATTGAAAGAAACATTCCACTCAATTCTGGAAAATTTTGAGCTACTGTAGTCCAATTTGGTTTTAAGGAAATTAAATTTGAGGATTTCAAAAAGCTCCCCATGATGGCCTTTGATACTAGATTGCCTTTGGTCAGACTGGCCCTTTTAGTTAGAAATGTGCAGGAGGAAAGGACATAAAAGTGGCCACATTTCTTGTGTAGGGGGGCACCCTCAAAATATTTAGATCACTGGGAACCCATTCTCAGAGGTTTTTCTCTAATGTAAAAGGACAGTTTTCAAATAGTTCAAATAGCTTACAGGTCAAGTCAAACAGCTTGCAAGTCTGAATATCAGCCAATTCAAAAGAAACAGCATGGTCCTGGAGAAGTGGCCAGGCCAGAAGCTTTTCTAGCCAATTTCCAGAAGATAGTCCCTTCCTGAGGAATAGGCTGAAGGCTGAATGGCCACAGTTTCATTTGAAGCAGCTTTCTCCTGAAGGATGAGCCAAAGGCATTTTCAACCACTTTGGCTGAAATATCAATAGTTTGACCTCAAGATGAGACCAAAGTGCTAAATGAGTTCAGTTCAGTTCAGTCACTCAGAGGGAGGGGATGAGAAAGTGTTACCTGCAGGCTATGGGGTTATTGCAGAGAAGAAGCCAGTTCTATCTCCATATTGGAATATGTTTCTTTGACTTGCTTTTCATTGTTTTTGTTATTATGTTGTTCATTCACTCAGTCGTGTCCGACTCTTTGTGACCCCAGGACTGCAGCACACCAGGCTCCTCTGTCATCTCCTGGAGTTTGCTCAAACTCACGTCCATTGAGTCAGTGATTTCATCCAATCATCTCATCCTCTGTTGCCCCCTTCTCCTCCTGCCCTCAATCTCTCCCAGCATCAGGGTCTTTTCCAGTGAACAGACTCTTCGCATCAGATGGCCAAAGTACGGCAGCTTCAACTTCAGCATCAGTCCTTCCAATGAAATTCAGGACTGATCTCCTTGAGGATGGACTGGTTTGATCTTCTTACAGTCCAAGGGTCTCTCAAGAGTCTTCTCCAGCGCAATTTGAAAGCCTCAGGTTTTCAGCACTCAGCCTTCTTTATGGTCCAGCTCTCACATCTGTACATGATCACTGGAAAAACCATAGCTTTGACTATCCAGGCCTTTGTCGGCAAAATGATGTCTCTATTTTTTAATATGCTGTCTGGATTTGTTATAGCTTGTCTTCCAAGGAGCAAGTGTCTCTTGATTTCGATCTTCTTACAGTCCAAGGGTCTCTCAAGAGTCTTCTCCAGCACAATTTGAAAGCCTCAGTTTTTCAGCACTCAGCCTTCATTATGGTCCAGCTCTCACAACCGTACATGGGAAAAACCATAGCTTTGACTATCCAGACCTTTGTCGGCAAAGTGACATCTCTACTTTTTAATATGCTGTCTGGATTTGTTATAGCTTGTCTTCCAAGGAGCAAGTGTCTCTTGATTTCACGGCTGCAGTCACAGTCTGCAGTTGATTTTGAAGCCCAAGAAAATAAAATCTGTCACTGTATCCAGTGCAAATACTGACTGATTCTGATTTGGAGATTAACTGGGTTTCAACACACTAGTTGAGCTTAGCAAATGGAGTGAGCTGTCCTAGGGGCTCAGTTTTAAGAGTTTCTAATGTCTACACTCTCTCCAGAGCTCAGCTCAGCCATTATGCCCTCTGAAAACATTTTCCCTAACTGCCAAGACCAGGCTAGACAGATGCCCCTCCTCTACGCACACATAGGCTCTCTCAACTTAGCACTGATTGCACTGCATTGAATTTGCCATTTGCCCACCTCTTCCAGCTGATTGCAAGCTTTTTATGGAAAGGGTCATCTTCGCTGGGTGTTGTTTTACTTGCATCAGCACAATATAAAGGCTAAAATAAATATTTGTGTGTGTGTGTGTTTGTGTGCGCTCAGTTGCTCAGTCATGTCGGACTCTTTGCCACCTCATGGGCTGTAGCCCACCAGGATCCTCTGTCCAGGCAAGAACAGTGGAGTGGGTTGCCATGCTCTCCTCCAGGGAATCTTCCTGATCCATGGATCTTCACAACCCATGTCTCCTCCATCTCCTCCATTGGCTGGTGAATTCTTTACCACTGAGCCACCTGGGAGGCCCCAAGTATTTGTGTACCAAATGTTGAAATGAGTGAATGAATTCTGATATTTACATGTATAAAAATGGCAATACCATCCTCCACTACCCTCTTCTACTGAATACAACAACCAATGCATAGAACCAATTATCTTAGCTCTAATGTCTGTTTAACTATAAGGATAGACTTTCCGGGAAATGATAGCCTGCCATCTTCTACATATAAAACAGGTTTTTTTTTTTTTGCCCCATTAGAAGGATGTATAGGGCTATTTGCTAACTCTTTTGAGCTGTCCACATGCATTTTGTCTGAATCTTACGTCCATCCTATAACAGTTGGATGAGAACTTCTCTAAAGTTCTTTCTGCCAGTAATCAACCTTACTGTTTACCAAGGTTTTTTAGCCTTGACACTCTTGGCGTTTTGAATTGGATAATTCTGAGTTCTTGAGGCTTCTCCTGTGTATTTCAGAATGTTTAGCGGCACCCCTGGCCTCAACTCACCAGATGCCAGGAGCACTCCCAGTTGTAATGAACAAAACTGTCTTTACACAATGGTGCTATCCCCTAGCATGTCAAAACTGCCTCCTTCTGAGAATCGCTGGTGTATATATGACTATGTAGGAGCTGGAGCTCATTCAGGATTTCAGATGGTCTCTCCTGAGTACCTTTATTGGTATTTCGTGGCTGTTTAGTTGCAACAGTCGTGTCCGACTCTTTGTGACCCCGTGGACTGTAGCCCGCCAGGCTCCTCTGTCCGTGGGATTTCCCAGGCAGGAATACTGGAGTGGGTTGCCATTCCCTTCTCCAGGGAATCTTCCTGACCCAGGAATCGAGCTCTGCATTTTCTGCATTGGCAGGTAGATTCTTTACCACCAGGGAAGGCCTTCCATTATTGATCTTAAATTCCCCNCAGGCTCCTCTGTCCGTGGGATTTCCCAGGCAGGAATACTGGAGTGGGTTGCCATTCCCTTCTCCAGGGAATCTTCCTGACCCAGGAATCGAGCTCTGCATTTTCTGCATTGGCAGGTAGATTCTTTACCACCAGGGAAGGCCTTCCATTATTGATCTTAAATTCCCCAGCGCTGGCATCATTCCGGTGGATTCAAATGAGGTAGGAATACGAATGGCAGAAAGTCGTTGTGAACATGCAGAAGTTACTTGGGAGGGAGCATGTTCTAGAGCTTTAGAGAATCTTAGCACAAGGAGGGCAGAAAGTTCGACTGCAAGTGCCAACTCCCATGTGTGGGTAGAAGGATTCTGAGATCATAGTTGAGCTCAGCAGGAAAGAGGATTGTGTGTTTTCATCTTTTTTTAAAAATGAAGTGTAGTTGATGTACAATATACAGATTATAGGTTACAATATAGTGATTCACAATTTTTAGAGGTTATATTCCATTTAAAATTATTATAAAATATTGGCTATTTTCCCTGTGTTGTACAGTATATCCTTGTAGCTTATTTCATACCTAATAGTTTTTACCTCTTCATCCTGTACCCCTGTGTTGTGCCTATCCACTTCCCTCTCCCCACTGTTAAATGCTGGTTTATTTTATCTGTGAATCTGCTTCTTTGTTGTTATAGTCACTGGTTCATTGTATGTTTTGATTCCCCTATAAGTGATGTCATATAGCATTTGTCTTTCTCTGACTTATTCACTTAGCATAATGCCCCCTAAGTCTATAGATGATGTGGCAAATAGCAAAACTTCATTCCTTTTTAATGACTGCATAGTATTCCACCATATGTGTATATACTACTCATCTTTATCCATTTATCTGTTGATAGAGAATTAGGTTTCTTCCATATCTTAGCAATAACTCGTAATGCTGCTTTGAACATTGGGATGTATGTATCTTTTAGAATTAGTTTTTTTTTTTTTTTTCAGCTATACACCTAGGAGTTGAATTGGCAGGTCATATGGTAGTTCTATTTTAAGTTTCTGAGAAACCTCCACACTGCTTTCCACTGTGGCTGCACCAGTTTACATTCCCACCAACAATGCAGGAAGGTTCAAGAGGGCTGTGTTTCAACAGCAAGGTCTTTCATGGATTTGAGCAGGAGCAGTTGCCATCTTTGCTCTGCCAGCCTTAAGTGGTGTGGTGTGGCATGTGGGGTCTGAATGTGTGCGCTGGCTGGGGTACTGCAGGGGAGACGGTTGTCATGGAGTTCTGCACTTGTCTTCAAATGCCTTCTTGCACAGTTAAGATGTGACATGGAATGTCAATTTGGATCCCAGATGAGATTGTTTCCACTGAACCTAAATGCAGGAAGCGAATTTCTGTCTAAAATTCAAATCCTCACCGTGTGACACTGACATCTGGAATATTTCCATGAGCATTTATCTCTTGAAAGCACACTCTTTTTGGCTTGTGGCTATTCTGGCCTTCATACTTCTACCTATCAGCGTAAAAGTTGTCCCTCTTAGTATATCTCTACAGTTCCATCATGGGGCTTCCCTAGTGGCTCAGTGATAATCCTCCTTGCGACCGCGGGGGTCACAGAGAGTCAGACAGGACTTAGCCACTGAACAACAACAACATAGCTGTGTCCCAAACGGAGACTGTTCCCAGTCAAAACAGAGCCCGAAGGACACGTCCCCCGCCGTGCAGACAGTGAACACGGGTGGGCTTGCGAATCTGAGGTCAACAAGTCTTATCAGTAGTAGGTGATGGGAGGTAACCCCCGCCAATAACAGAGTAGGGCTGGGGGATCCGGGAGCCTTGGAGCCGCCCACTGTAAAGGAAAGGCAGGGAACAGCAGTTTGCATTAGGACAGGTTCAAAACAGCTCAACTGGAATTTCATCACCTCCACTAGCTTTGTTCGTAGTGATGCTTCCTAAGGCCCACTTCACTTTGCATTCCAAGATGTCTGGCTCTAAGTGAGTGATCACACTATTGTGATTATCTGGGTCGTGAAGATCTTTTTCATACAGTTTTTCTACATTTTCTCGACACCTGTCTTAATGTCTTCTGCTTCTGGTAGGTCCATAGTGTTTCTGTCCTTTATTGAGCCGATCTTTGCATGAAATGTTCCCTTGGTATCTCAGTTTTCTTGAAGAGATCTCGAATCTTTCCCATTCTATTGTTTTTGCCTGTTTCTTTACATTGATCACTGAGGAAGGCTTTCTTATCTCTCCTTGCTCTTCTTTGGAACTCTGCATTCAAATGCGTTTATCTTTCCTTTTTTCCTTTGCTCCTCTTCTTTTCTCAGCTGTTTGTAAGGCCTCCTCAGAGAAGCATTTTGCCTTTTTGCATTTCTCTTTCTTGGGGATGGTCTTGATCCCTGCCTCCTTCCTGTACAATGTTACAAACTTCTATCCATAGTTCTAGCACTGTGTATCAGATCTAATACTATGTATCTAATCCATTGAATCTATTTGTCACTTCCAGTGTAATCATAAGGGATTTGATTTAGGTCACACCTGAATGGTCTTGAGGTTTTCCTTACTTTCTTCAATTTAAGTCTTAGTTTGGCAATAGAAGCTCATGATCTGAGCCACAGTCAGCTCCCTGTCTTGTTTTACCTGACTGTATAGAGCTTCTCCATCTTTGGGTGCAAAGAATATAATCAATCTGATTTCTGTATTGACAGTCTAGTGATGTCCATATGTAGAGTGGTCTCTTGTGTTGTTGGAAGAGGGTGTTTGTTATGACCAGTGCATTCTCTTGGAAAAACTCTATTAGCCTTTGCCCTGCTTCATTCTGTACTCCAAGGCCAAATTTGCCTGTTACCCCAGGTGTTTCTTGACTTCCTACTTTTACATCCAGTCCCCTATAATGAAAAGGACATCTTTTTTGGGTGTTAGTTCTAGAAGGTCTTGTAGGTCTTCACAGAACCATTCAACTTCAGCTTCTTCAGCATAATTGGTCATGGCATAGACTTGGATTACCATAATATTGAATGGTTTGCCTTGGAAACGAACAGAGATCATTCTGTCATTTTTGAGATTGCATCCAAGTACTGCATTTCGGACTCTTTTGTTTACTATGATGGCTACTCCATTTCTTCTAAGCGATTCTTGCCCACAGTAGTAGATATAATGGTCATCTGAGTTAAATTCACCCACTCCAGTCCATTTTAGTTCCCTGATTCCTAAAATGTCAATGTTCACTCTTGCCATTGCCTTTTTGACCACTTCCAACTCACCTTGATTCATGGACCCTAACATTCCAGGTTCCTATGCAGTATTGCTCTTTACAGTAATGGACTTTACTTCTGTCACCAGTCACATCCACAACTGGGCGTTGTTTTTGCTTTGGCTCTGCCTCTTCATTCTTTCTGGCGTTAGTTCTCCACTGATCTGCAGTAGCATATTGGGCACTTATCTGCCTGGGGAGTTCATCTTTCAGTGTCCTATCTTTTTGCCTTTTCATACTGTTCATGGGGTTCTCAAGGCAAGGATACTGAAGTGGTTTGCCATTCTCTTCTCCAGTAGACCACGTTTTGTCAGAACTCTCCACCATGACCTGTCCGTCTGTGGTGATCCTATGTGCCCTGGCTCATAGTTTCACTGAGTTATACAAGGCTATGGTCCATGTGATCAGATTTGTCAGTTTTCTGTGATTGTTGTTTTCAGTCTGTCTGCCCTCTGATGGAGAAGGATAAGTGGCTTATGGAAGCTTCCTGATGAGAGAGACTGACTGAGTCTAAATGAATACTCATATACAAAACAGGGCCTTAACCAGGAAGAGGAAACTTTAAAATAGATCCCAAGTGAAACCTGGAAATCTTAAATGCAAAAAGGGAAAGCATTTGCACTGAGGATCAAGGAATACTTTAAACTGCAGGGTTGGTGAGAAAAATAGTGACAATGGATTAAATTTTGAGTATTATACCTGTTTGCTCATTAGACCCAGAGTTGTCAGGGGTCTTCTTTGGTTCCCATATGGGCCATTAAAATATTAACCTGAAATAGACTGTCCAATATTTCTCCAGAAAGGAGTTTTATTCAGGATCAGCAAAGAATTGCAATTTGGGGACTACAGTGATCGTGAGCAACATGCAGGTCCCTGCACAGCAAGGGAAGAACACTTATGGAGGGGAAAAGGAAGTTGGGAGGGCTAGAGAAAATGAGGAGTCGATGGCTTTTCACTGTCTGAATCCTTGCCAGGAAAGCACATGAGTTATCTAGACAAAACTAGATATCTCAACATCCTTTGAATTAGATGTGGTCCTGTGGCTAAATTCAGAAAAGAAACACTGTGTAGGACTTCTGGCCTTAGGCCTCAGGATAACAGATTTTCTTCCAGTTCTCTCTTTCCCTGCTGCAGGTTGTAACCTGGAGTGGTCCAGCTTTGACCAGGTAGATGTTAATATCCTAGGGGGCCACAGAGCAACAGACAGGAAGGAACCTGGATCCGAACTGACTGTGTGGAGTTGTCTTCCCTGCTATCCTGGACTTTTAGCCTTGTAACTGTTCTGGGAGGAAAAATAAGCTTTTTTGTCATCTAAGCTTATATTTCTCAAACTTCAGTAGTCCTTGAATGGGGGCTTGAGTGGGGTTTGAGAATTTGCATTTCTAACAAATTTCTGCTGCTGCTGCTAAGTCACTTCAGTCATGTCCAACTCTGTGCTACCCCACAGATGGCAGCCCACCAGGCTCCCCCATCCCTGGGATTCTTCAAGTGACATTAATGATGTTGGTTCAGGATCTCTAAGTCCTTCCCCAGGAACTTTGATTTAATTGCTTGCAGTGGAGTTCTGAGACAGCTGGAAGAAACAAAACAAAATAGACAAACAAAAAACAACCCTACCCAGGTGATTCCAATATACAGCTAGGGTTGAGATTCACTGCATGGGAGGAACATTTTCTGGGAATGCAGGAATCCTTTCCTGGTGCCCTTCAGCAGAGGAGACAATTCCTTCTAGCTGTTCTAAACAGACTTGTCATCCTATCTTATTATTTATTAACCACTTATGGATAATGCTTCTGGTTGCTTGTCTGCATTGCTGGGAGTACTTGTCTTCCTAAACTTCATTTCAATCAGAAACTTCTTTTTTTGACATCTTATTTTGGATGCTGAGCTTTGTCTTTGAACAAAATAATTCAAGATGATGATGTATAGAGAAACCGATTGTTGGTTTTCCCCCAAATCTGCCTTTAGGGACCACATATCGAACATTTGATCTTCAGCACTGCAGCAGCAGTCTAACTTGAGCTTTCAGTCCTGAGACAGACAGGCGCTCGCCATTACTGAGATGGATGATGTAATAATTAAACTACTATTTTGTGCAGTCAGTTTCACTTGAAGGTTCCAAAGTCTTAAGAACATCTGGTGGCAATTTGTAGTTAACACAACATTATTTTGCATTTATTAAGTGTTGATAATGCAATAGGAGTTGTACAGAATACAATCTCTGTTCAGAGGTCAAGAGAGGGCAAATATGTCCCTAAAGAAAGAATGTTATGGATTTTTTCCTAAAAACCCCACCTGTCTAGATTAGTTGAAACTTTATAATTTTTGAAAAAACTGTCATTTGTATAAATTTTCTGCAGTTTATAAAGTCTTTTTACATAGACTGATCTTCAGCATTGTTGCATTGTGATTTAGTCAGTAGCAAGCAACTGAAAACCTGACTCAAACTGCATCAAACAATAAGAAAAGTTATGATTGGCTTAAGTCCAAATCCAGAGGTATCATGGTTTGGGTTTGTTGATCCAGTAGTGATGAGGACTTAGATACTGTTAGGGGAAGCACACTGACTGAAACTGCCCACCCTGGCCAGGCACCATAGTAACCATTCGCAAGAGTGTTTTTTTAGAACAGGAGGTTCTGGTAAGGAATACAGATCTAATAAGCCACCACCAACTGGAAGAGTATGGGAAAGGTCAAAAGGAGATGCCCTGTGTTCTTCTACCTCCCAGAATCCTTCTTGTTGGCATCCATCCTTCCTGAGAACTGCATGCACGACCAGGAAGGACCCTGAGTCAGGATGATTGGCCAAGGACAACCTGGAAACTAATCCCATCACCATAAAACCCGAGACTTTGAGCCACGTGGGTTTCCTTACCCTCCTGCGCTCTGCCTGGGCACTCCTTCCCAATAAAGTCTTTTGCTTTGTCAGCATGTTTGTCTCCTCAGACAATTGATTTCTAAATGTTAGACCAGAGCCTCCTTTTGGGCCCTGAAAGGAGTCCCCCTTTCTGCAACAGTTCTCTCTCTCTTTCATGCTGTTAGCCAGGGCATCATCAGCTCAAGACCACTTTCCCTTATGGTAGTTAAAAACCACCTCAGTAACAACTGGGGTTACCCATCTCATTATTCTAGCTCAAAAGAAGAAAAATCTCTCACCCAAGCCTGGAAGAGAAATCCTCTTATCCTGAATAGTCAGGTTAGACAGTGTGTCTGTCCCATGGTAGGGGGTCGATGAGGTGGGGTGGTCACCTACAATGACTGCTTTGGGTTCCTGGCCCAATTACTGGCAAGGAATTGTGTCTGACTCTTGTGACCCCACGGACTGCAGCCCGCCAGGCTCCTCCGTCCATGGGATTCTCCAGGCAAAAATACTGGAGTGGGTGGCCATTTCCTTCTCCAGGGGATCTTCCCAACCCAGGGATTGAACCCTGGTCTCCTGCATTGCAGGTGGATTCTTGAACATCTGAGCCACCTNCCTCCGTCCATGGGATTCTCCAGGCAAAAATACTGGAGTGGGTGGCCATTTCCTTCTCCAGGGGATCTTCCCAACCCAGGGATTGAACCCTGGTCTCCTGCATTGCAGGTGGATTCTTGAACATCTGAGCCACCTGGAAGCCCTACTGGCAAGGAAGGGTGGGGTTACTGTGATTGGCACAGACCAGTCAGGATTCTTCCCTGGAGCTGGACAGGGAGTCTGTTTCCCCTGGGTGACATGGAAGGGGTGGATGAACAAAGTCTGGTCTCTCTTAGGAAATAAGCAGAAGGGAATGGATACTGGTAGCACTCAACAGGGTTTACTGCCAGTATTTGGTGCTAATTTACAGAGGAAAGGGCTTCCCTGGTGGCTCTGGTAAAGCATCTGTCTGCAGTGCAGGAGACCTGGGTTTGATCCCTGGGTCAGGAAGATCCCCTGGAAAAGGAAATGGCAACTCACTCCAGTACTCTTGCCTAGAAAATTCCATGGACGGAGGAGCCTGGTAGGCTACAGTCCATGCGGTTGCAAAGAATCAGACACAACTGAATGACTTCACGTACAGAGGAAAAAACAGGGTTATGGAAGTTGAAGGATGCCCAAGATCGCACAGTTCAGCGGTGGTGGAATCAACACTTCCAGTTGTCGAACTGTTGTGCACTTTGGCAGTGAAACCAACCCAAGGCAATACTCAAAGCAGAGGTCTGTCTGCAGCACCTCCCCCCCCGCGCCCTTCCTCTGCCCCTCCCTGCCTCCTTGCTCATCCTCTTTCCTTCACAATTTAGAAAACAGTACTCACTGGGTTCCAGCTTATTGAGGGTGATGCTCTCTGTTGGAATGCTTGAGGCACTTGGCAGGCCTGGCCAGCATTACTTGGAGGGAACTCCTCTTGCCCCAACCCCAGACATTCCCCGACCCCAGGCCAGTGCTGTGGCTGGAGCAACCCTTGAGGTTCTTCCTGTCCTTGCAGGATGCACTTCAGCCAAGACACCAGGGAGTTTGCTGAACAAGACTTATTACTTAGGAGTCCTGGAGGGTCCATGGCACACCTGAAGGCTACACAGCCCAGAAGAGGGGAGGAGAGGGAGAAAGAGGGAACCTGGGGCTCTGCCTTCATTAGGGCCCAGAGGTGGGAAGTCTAGGGTTTGTAGGCTCACTATTGACCACTTGGTGGCTCAGATGGTAAAGTGTCTGCCTGCAATGTGGGAGACCTGGGTTTGATTCCTGGGTTGGGAGGTTCCCCTGGAGAAGGAAATGGCAATCCACTCCAGCACTCTTGCTTGGAAAATCCCATGTATGGAGGAGCCTGTTAGGCTACCATCCATGGGGTTGCAAAGAGTCAGACACAACTGAACGCTTCTAGCTAGAACTGGGGCCCAAGAAGGGAGAAGTGAAGTCACTCAAGCTGTCAGCTATCTAGGTGACCCAGGGCTTTCTGAAAGAGGGACCTGCATAGGTGAGGTCAGTCTAACTTGCCTGATCTTTTGCTAGTAGCTGTGTCAGACAACTGGTAATATATTTATTACAGATGGATGTCTTTGAAATGGATGCCTCAGCAATAAAAGCTTAACAAGGCATTTTGACCTTCCAGTAAGGAAGATGCCATTTCTGCCCTGTCCTGAACCCTGGAGGCTTGGGCACCTTTACTTGCTTCTTTGGGCTTCTGTTCTCTGAGGAAGGCATTAGAACTGTCATGGAATTTGCTAAGAACTCTGGTTTTCATGAATTTTACATCTCTTTTTTCTCCCCCGTCCACTTTTTCTCCTGGAGCTTCTGCTTATCAGTGGCTTCAAACCTTTTTGGTAAATATACACGGTAAGATGTGGATTTTATAAAACAACTCAGTGTACAAACACAAATACACACACACCATGAATTAAAATTTCATTGAATAGGGACTTCCCTTGTGGTCCAGTGGCTAATCCTCTGGGCTCCCAGTGCAGGGTCTGATCCCTGGTTGGGGAGCTAGAGCCCACGCGCTGCAACTGCAAGTTCAAATGCTGCAACCAGAGATAATGCATGCCCCTGCAAAGATCAAAGATCCCCCCGTGCTGTAACTACAGCCTGGTGCAGGCAAAGTAAGTAAATGAAACAATAAATGACACTAAACAAGCTTCATTGAATAATATCCGTCCTAGTACAGAAGGTGATGCCCTCGTCTAGTATAATCTGCTGTGGTCTATATCCTGCGCTGTGCCCAGTCGCTGCAGTCATGTCTGACTCTGTGCGACCCTGTGAACTGCAGCCCGCCAGGCTCCTCTGTCCACGGGACTCTCCTGGCAAGAATACTGGAGCGGGTTGCCGTGCCCTCCTCCAGGGCGTCTTCCTGACCCAGGAATTGAACTCACGTCTCTTCTCTCTCCTGCATTGGCAGCTGGTTTCTTTACCACCAGCGCCACTTGGGACGCCCTCCATGGACCTCAACCCTTAGTAAAGCTTAAGAGTCAGCATTCAGCTGACTCCTGGGGCCTTAACTTGACAAGTCTTCATTCTCCCTATCCACTCCCCAACTCCCAGTAAGACTTCTTTACTTTACATCTCATCTCCCTGGGATCCTGGCTCCTATCGTTACTTAGATATTCTGACATTTAGCTCAGCTGTGTGCTAACAGTATATTCTGCCCAGCCTTCTCTGGTCCAAGCAGTTATGAAATCCCCTGGTTAGATCTGATGACCTGTACAACCTGATTTCTATACAATCAAATTATCTTCTCTTTCTCCCTCTCCTTCCCTCCCTTCCATATTTTCTTCTCCTTAGAGTATGGCGCTCAAGTCAAGACTTAGTCGTGGTGTGTCCACTTATACACTAACCCTGTGTACCACAACTGTTTGATGTTAGCTCAGCCTGTACCACTGTAGCTCTGCCCAGAGTCCCTGCAGAAATGCTGGATTCGTGCAGGTTCACCAGCAACTTCCACCCCCAGAAGTCAAGTCCAGTCCAGCTATTCATAAGCACATAAATCATTTTAGGGAAGGTGAAAGTTCATCTGGCCCAATATTTCTCCTCTGTTTTTGGTTTATCTTAATCCCGTTTTGCTATTTTTTCACCACGCCCTCAATCTTCTCTGTCTCCAAAAGAAGCAAAGCCGCCCCTCCTCAACTTTTAAAAATTCTGTAAGAGCCACTTTCTTCAATAACTTATTCCATATGTTGCAGACACAAGCTCCATCAGGATCCTTCCTCCCCCCGCCGCTTCCTCATTTTTGTCTGGCATCCCTCAGTGTTTGAATCATTACAAGTAAAAGGAGAGAATACTCTCTAGTCCCAGCCCAGTGGGGCCTTTCTTGGTGTGTCCTGTGTGTTGCATCATTTCAAAGGTTTTATGGGAGTTTAACCCAGTGAGAAATGGCTGCTCTGCCTTTATGGTTCCATCTTCTCTTGAAAGCCCCTCACGGCTTGGATGATATAGCCCTTCTCTGCTCAGGACACCAGGCTTCCTGGGATAAAGGCACAAAAAAGCCCTCCATCTTCCTTGTGTGTGTGCTAAGTTGCTTCAGTCGTGTCCGACTCTTTGCGACCCCATGGACTGTAGCCTGCCAGGCTCCTCTGTCCATGGGAGTCTCCAGGCAAGGGTACTGGAGTGCGTTGCCATTTCTTCCTTCAGGGGATCTTTCCAACCCCAGGATTGAACCTCTGTGCTCTATATCCTGCATTGGCAGGCAGGTTCTTTATTGCTGGCACCACTTGGGAAGCCCCCCATCTTCCTTAGTGGGGTCCGATAAGAACTCTGAGCAAACAGAGGATGCTTCTCTGGTTTTCCAGTCAATTCCCTCTGCAAACATACTCTCAGATTTCATCGGTTTTTGACTGCAGGTGGGCATAGGGCCTTTGATTTTTTTAAAATAGATTTTTTTTTTCTTCCTGTAAATAACTCTATTTAATCCATTCTGGTTCTTTTTCTGGTCTGTGCCCAGGTTTGACTGTTCCATGAGAGACATACTTAGTTTTTGCTTCTCTGCTTTCAGACTATTTCACTTTTCACTGATACCAATTGCTTGTATCTTCGTAGACCCGAAATAAATTTCTTCAGCAAAGATGGGTTTATCCAGGATCGGCAAAGAATTGCGAGTCAGAATCTGCAAATATGATGAGCCACAAGCAGGTCCCCGCATAGCAAGGGAGGGAACACACTTTGATAGAGGGGAAAAGGAAGTTGGGAGGGCTGGAGGAGATGAAGAGTTCATGGCTCTTCATTGGTTGAGCCCTTGGTGGAGAGAAAAGTCGTCTTCTCCGTTGGGCTCTGCTATCGTTACAGGGTGTGGGAGTTTCCCCTTCTCTTTAGTTAAGGTTTCTGGTTATTAATATTTTTACACTTTCCTAGTGGATACAGCTTTTCTTTGCGATGAGATCTTCTCTGTGTACCAGCAGGCTTGGTCACCTTTTCCTTTGCCTCAAATCTCCCTGAAACAGGAGGAAGGGCCTTGCCCAACTGGCCCTGGGCCCAACAAGTTCCTAGGACCTGCAGACAGTGCACAGGGCCTGGCAGGGCTGCCGTGGGGAGTTGCACTTCATTACTGTCCATTTGTAACTCTGAACTTTGTTGCAAAGATGAGCTGCCCGGAAGCTGCTTCAGAGCGGCTGCCCCTGCCCCACAGGCATGGATGTGGTCAGCCTGTAGAGGGGGCTGCCAAGGTTCAAGAAAGTGAGCGATGCAAGCTAGGTGTTTTTTCACAGGACCAATTTCTTCCCTGACCCGCATTTTTCTAGTTCTTTAAAGATGTCATTGGGCTTGCTCCACAGCTCCAAAAGACTACCTCTTTGCAGATACTGGCTTTATGTGTGCTGACACCCACTGGTGGAGGTACTTCTAAGCCAAAGGAAACTTGATAGAGTTCTTTGTCTCTCATTTGACTCCATACTGCATTATTTAAGGGGATTCTTTGGCCTTGAATATAATTCAAGCAAATATATATTCAGGCAGATAAATGAGTATACATTCAGTCAAATAAATGCTGATGCCATACTGCCCAGATAAAATATTCTAGCTTTGCTACCTAATTGCTGTGCATCTTGAGGAAGTTACATAATCTTTTTGTGCCTCAGTTTCCTCACCTGTAAAGTGGAGCTGAGAACGCTGCTCTCCTGAGAATGAGATGAGTCATGGATGGGAGTGCTTAAGAAGAGTGCCCATCACACTGTAAGCACGCTAACTATACTGGCTTTTATGATTCGACACTTTCATGTTCTGGCTCCATTGTCCAAACCACCTCCCTTAGGAGCACTTCTGTGAATGGACGTTGGTCTTTGGAACTGTATTCTTTTTTGAAAAATCTCTGGTTTTATTTTCTGAGATCCTAGATCTATGCATAGTATGGGCAGAGGATTTTTGCGTTTGGAGCTCTTCTGAGGGGCACAGTGACTCCCCACAGGGAAAACAAAAGAGGTTTTCAGCCTTGTCTATGTCTTTCCAGGAAAACAGCTGTATCACTTCCCTGGCTGCCTTGAGGGAATCAGCAGGAACCAGCTCCATCCAGTTGTCCCTTCCTAATTGCCCGGATTACCTGCTCTGATTTAGCTGTTTCCTTGGTATTTATTGATTATTCTGTGACTGGTCGTTAAGGTATGCTTTTGCTTATGCAGCTTAGCCAAATTCACCTTTTGGGGGAACACTAATTACAGTGATACTGGCAGGTCCTGTGACTTGGCTTGCTAAGCTCTTTCCATACCTAAGTTTTAGCTTCTCTTGGTAATTTTATGAAATGGGGTAAATCACTGTCTAACTCTCGTATCTTTCCCTGGGTGAACTTTCATTTTCATTTTTTGGGCAATGAGCTAAAGATAAAGGCTGGGATTACAATAAAAAAATGTTTAAACACTTTGAATTGAACACAAAGTTAACGGAATCTTATACTAAACTGGCAAGTTAATTGAATTAATTTATTGAGATTAATTTATTGGTTCCCTCAGCCAACTTTTCTTGAATAGTGGATCTGTTATCATACAGACAGAACCTACAACAGTTTCACTTGCCCTAACGCTATGCAAACACAAGTATTAATTTGCTGTGGTTCTTTGTCAAGCAGTACTTGCTCTTAAAACCCTGCTACTGGGGATTCTTTCAGGTGCCATGACACGGGCTGTCTTTGCAACCCCTTTTGTTTAGTGTGTCAGTTGGCTCGGCAGGATAACAGATGTGTCTGAACTCCTAGATGGCTTCTCTGCCTTGTGTCACTTGCCAAATGGGTTTGACTTTATAGGGCAAAACTTAGTGTTGGTTTGTGTCCTTTATCACCAGGCAGACCAATGATCAATTTTATAGGGCCTTGGAAGCGAGAGACATCTCAGAGGCTGTTTTATCTCTCAGCTTGGGTCTGCTAGTGTGTCAGTCCTTAGGAGTAACTCATTTCTTATAATTACAGAGTCTGTCTCCTAAATTTACAGACCTCAACATTTATTTTATTAATTTCCAGGCTGTAATAATAACTACTGCAGAACCGTTATAGTGTGCAGGGATGGTTCTAAGTTGTTCCTGTTTAGTCGCTAAGGTGTGTCTGCCCCTTTTTGCGACCCCATGGACTGTAGCCCGTCAGGCTCCTCTGTTCGTGAGATTTCCCAGGTAAGAATACTAGGGCAGGTTGCCATTTCCTTCTCCAAGGGATCTTCCCAAACCAGGGATCGAACCTGAGTCTTCTGCATTGGCAGGCAGATTCTCTACCACCGAGTCAGCAGGGAAGCCTGCCGTTCTAAGTGCTTTAGACATATTACTCCATTTAATGCTTTGGCAGTTGTTATGAGGTGAGTTCTGCTATTACACACACTTTACAAATGAGGAAACAAAAAGTGCTTCAGAGAGATGAGATTCTTGCCTGAGGTCCCATAGCAAGTGAGTGGTCATGTCTGGGGTCCCAGAACTGATGAAGGTAAAGGATTTAAACTCAAGAAGCTGGGTCCTGGAGTTTAGTTCAGTCGCTCAGTCATGTCCGACTCTTTGCGACCTCAAGGACAAGTTTCCCTGTCCATCACCAACTCCCGGAGCTTGCTCAAACTCATGTCCATTGCGTCAGTGATGCCATCCAACCATCTCATCCTCTGTCATTCCCTTCTCCTCCTGCCTTCAGTCTTTCCCAGCATCAGGGTCTTTTCCAATGAATCCGTTCGTTGCATCAGGTGGCTGAAATACTGGAGTTTCAGCTTCAGCATCAGTCCTTCCAATGAATATTCAGGACTAATTTCCTTTAGGACTGACTGATTGGATCTCCTTGCAGTCCAAGGGACTCCCAAGAGTCTTCTCCAACACCACAGTTCAAAAGTATCCTGGGGTTATAACTATTATATTCTACTGAAGGATAGACTTAACTGTCGCTGAAACCAGAATGGAGATTGCCTTATTTATAACAAGAGATATAGTAGCCATGATAATAAACATTGATTATTTTCTCTGGTCACTGAAGTGACCACTTAAGGGAGAAAATCCACTTAAATGTCCAAATTATGATCAACTCTTGCTAGATGAGCATAAAACCAGAACAAAGAAATTTAAAAAATTAATCAGATTGCATGATAGGGAACTAGGGAGCATTACTGGTCCCTCTGGGCTTCAGGTTGGGGCTTCCCTGGTGGCTCAGCTGGTAAAGAACCCACCTGTCAATGCAGGAGACACAGGAGACTCGGGTTTAATACGTGGATTGGGAAGACCCTTTGGAGAAGGAAATGGCAACCCACTCCAGTATTCTTGCCTGGAAAGTTCCATGGACAGGGGAGTCTAGAGGGCTGTAATCCATGGGAGTCAGACACGACTGACCACTAACACACGTGCATGCTGGGCTCCAGGTTACACAGCCCCAGCTGTTGTTTTTGGAGACACATCAGTGTTAGGAACCGTAAAGTGATGACTAAATCTTGTTCCGTGAGTCTTAGGTTAGTGCTAAGTCTGGGGCACGGTTACCAGCTCTGCCCTGGGAAATAAGCAGAGAAGGAGCCCAGGTGAGACGCCAAGAGAACCGAGAACCATGTGTGTTGTGTGAAAAGGCTCTAAGCAAGCTATGGGGGGAGCATTTTGGAAGAATTTCCTGAGCCAGAGTCCAGTGTTTGCCATGGCTTGTTGTGTGTACCTCTGGTGTGGGCATCCTGGGAAATGTTAAAAAAGCTGCCAAAGAGGAGACTTCATTTCTAGGACTCTCAGATAGCTGCTTGGATCGCCCTTCCTCCTTCTAGGGATGTGCTTAGAACTCTGACAGTGACCAGAATCAGACCACCTCCCACTGGGTGGATCAGAGTCACCATAACATTCTTTACTCTCAGATTATTAATACTTAAAAAACTGTTTATTTTGAAATAATTACAGATTCATAGGAATGTGTAAAAGCAGTGCAGAGCAGTCCCTCTAGTGGTACAGTCTCCCCTAGTGGTACTGTTACCTAACTAGAACACAGTACCAAGCCAGGAAATTGACAGTGATACAGTCCATTAGACCTTTCTCAGATTTCACCATTTTTACATGTGCTTTGTGTGTGTGTGTGTGTGTGAATAGCTCTGTGCAATTTTATCACGTGTGTGTGTGTGCGTGCTGTCGCTTCAGTCATCTTAGGCTCTGTGCGACCCCATGGACTGCAGCCCGCCAGGCTCCTCCATCCCTAGGATTCTCCAGGCAAGAACACTGGAGTGGGTTTCCAGGCCCACCTCCACAGTCACATATGTACATTTTTGTATTATAATACCAACATTACCAAGAAACAGAACCCTTCCATCACCACAAAGATCCTCAAATTCTTTTTTAAAGAAGAAAGCTCTACCTCTGAAAGAACTATTCGTTCATGTTGCTGCAATGCAATTGAGCAGGTTAGAGTTTCCTTTCTATCCTTTACATTTCATTAATATTTTTGTGTGAATACATCCTATTGACCTTTAAGGATCTACCAACACTTGGATCTTTTGACTGGATTGGGAAGTTCTGTTGCTTCTATTTCCAACATACCTTTTAGGTAAGCCACCAAAGGAGGTGAGAGATTGGTCTGTCATATTTACCACAGTCTGTCCAGCACCTCAAAGGTCTAGGACACAGAAGTTACCCAATAAACTTTTCTGAAATGAATTAACTCATTCTATCTTGATTCTTACTACAAATGCTGTTAGCTAGGGGGTCTCCCAGAACCCCAATCAGTTCTGAAGCAGCTCCTTGATTGACCTTAATTTGGAGTTTGAATCAATACCAGAACTTTTACTTCATTGCTATTTTAATGATTTTTTGTCATTACTGGACTAGCACACGTTTTTCACAAAGTTGAAAAAATTAAAACAGGACTTTCCTTGTGGTCCAGTGGCTAAGACTCTGCACTCCCAATGTAGGGGGCCCAGACACAGCTAAAATAAATAAATAAATAAATAAATAAATAAAACAATTAAAAAACACAAAATTGTTGTTAAAATTTGTTTAGCTTCAAGTACATGTGTTTGACAAACATACATGGATAGTACTCATGCCTCCCCCCTCCCCCCTCATCTGTCTACTAGCCCATTTCTTCTTACAGCCATTTCACTGGGCTAAAACATCTTGCAACTGAATGACATTCATGTCAACTGCCCTCCTCTCCAGGCCCCGAATATAAGTTCTCATGAAAATCTCCTTAGCAGAGAGGTGGAGTAATTACATTATTTTTTGGATCCTAACTGTTCGAGTTTCTTTATACCTGCAGTGTGGCTCTTGTTAAGGTGACGTATGTCTAGTCACCGGCCACATGGATCAGAGCTTATTTTCATGATCAAACTAGGGTTATCTCATAGTTACTGAATGTCCCAGTCAGAGGGACTGCTAGCTGCAAAGGGAATACTGCAGGTGTAAGGCGATGGGAGTGGTGAGCGGTGGAAGGCCAGGATGGAAAATGACTAAGAAACTCACCAAGAGAGATTTTTTTTTTTTTTTTTTTTTTTTTTTGGGAACTGAGATAGATACCTGACTCCTCTCTCTGACACTGAAAATCCAGCCAGTCTGTTTTTGTGCCAGTGAAGTACAGGACTCAGATGGACACTGGTTAAGCTGCCATTTGAGTTAGCTTTTCTTTCCACTATTCTCAGTTTTGGCAGAGGTGTTACCTTTTTCTTGTTCTGTTAGTTGATATCTAGTTGGAATTCTTTATGTTTAGTATACTAATTCCCATTCGTCCTTCCTCTGACACAGTCTTCATCTAATGTCTGGATTCTTAAAACTAAACCTCTCAATGCTATCCTGACTTTCAGAAACCACCCCTTTCTGCTTATACCCCTCTATTCATGCTGCCCATTATTTTTAGTTGAAACTTTAAAAAAAAAAACATGCTTTAATCAAGAACCTATGGCTGCCCATTGGATCAATCAAGTCAAGCTCCTGTCATTTCACAGCTCTCCTCTTTAACCTGATTCTCTCCTCTGTGTCCTTAGGGTCTGCTCTGTTGATGGTCTCCTTCCCATACTCCTATTAATATATGCAGTTAGGAGGTGTGCAATAGATGGTGGTTAAAGTATAGTAATAATTCCCTAAGACTGCCCAGACTTGGAGGCTTAAACAACAGAAATTTATCCTCTCACATTTCTGGAGGTCAGATGTCTAGATGTCTAAAATCAAGGTGTTAGCAGGATTGCACTCCCTCCAAATGTTCTAGGGGAGAAGTCTTCCTCACCTCTTTTGGTAGCTCCATGCATTCCTTCTGGAGGGGTTGGAAGACAGGAGTAGAAGCAAGGTTTATAGTAAGTGAGACGAGAAAAAAAGAGAGAAAGCAGCTGGGATCAACTGGGGAGGGAGAATGCCCTGAGGACCTGCCTTGGTGGGACAGTGGGACGGTGAACTGTGCGGAGTCAGTGCTGTGTCATGAACAGACTCACCACCTGAATCAATGCTTCCTGGGTGAACACAGGCGGGGATATCAGGAAGACACTCTAAGGGACCAAAGCTTGGAGGATGCTGCCCTCCCCTGGGGTAGTGGGAGAATCTGTGGATGAAAGATCCGCAGAGCTGGAACTGGAGGACAGGTAAGAAGACCTTCCCATCCCTGTGGAGAGGCGGTTGGGCTCATACGTGAAGTAAGAAGCCAGGGTTCAGAACCCTGAAGCCGAGGGACAGAAACAAGTGTCTTACCCAACAGGGCCAAGGGCTGGGAAGTGGTGAATGGAAGGACTAGAAAGTGGGTGAGAGTTACATCTTCCTGTCTCTTAACCTTTGTTTTTCTGTTACTTCTTTGGACAGTTTCTGTTTTCCTTCCTCCTTGTCATTTCCTTCCTCCCCTTCCATTCTTCCTTCCTTTTGCTGAAAGAGAAGAGGGACTCTGGCTAATAATCTGATCTAATGAGATCTGCCATGCTGTTTGAGAAAACATGACCTAAATAATTAAAAATAGTGTATCATGATGTTTAATTAGTCAAATGCCCTTGTTACGGGAATATATGCTGGGATTGGATTTGTTAATGTGAACAAGCCCCATTTCGGCTTTAAGGAACAGTCACAGCTTGCTGGTAGATAAACACAGCATCCAGGGCATCATGTGTGCCGGTGCGATGAAATGAGCCAGTGACACACAGGCAAGCTCTCAGCAGAGAGGAAATGAGTTAGAGACCAGAGCTGGATAAGGTGAAAGGAACCTTCTTATTGTCTTTAAGTAGTTGAAGATGATCAAGTCTTAAGCAGAGTATTTTAGGGAATTTAAGAAGGAACAGGAAAACCAATATTTTGGGGGAGTCTTGAAAGGGTATTCTTGACTCGTGGGCTCGGCTACTTATTTATTTTAAAGTTCTTAATGGGGCAGGTAGCATGCAGGATCTTAGTTCCCTGACCAGGGATCGAACCAAGGACCTCTGCAGCAGAAGCATGGAGTTTTAACCACTGGACCGCCAGGGAGGTCCCAGGCCCTATGTCTTGGTAAGAGGGTGATGGGTCTACTTCAGACCACTCTCCAGCTTCAGAGTTTTCATTTCGAGGAGTCTGGGAGTTTGCATAAGTTGGGGCAATGGGGAGGGTGCTTGAAACGGGAAAGTGAGTTAGTGGAGGGAAGGCGAATGCAGGGCAGCTGGGGCAAGCCGGGCAGAAAGAGGGGTTCTCTGTGGTCTCCCTAGGGAAGCCTGTCCGGCGGGTGGGGGACAGTGCATCTGGTTGCCCGGGGAGGGCCTCCTGGTGCCGCTCTCAGCGGTCCTCTCCTGTGGCCTGTCAATCAGCTGTGCAGGGGCCCGAAGTGATGGTCAGAGAGATGCTCTGTGGCAAAATGTCAAAGAACTAGCCATGTGAGAAATGTCTCAACTGAGGCTTTTGTGGGCATCCTAGGAGCTCTTAGTTCTCAGTAGGGCATCAGTGTTTTAGGATGGTAGGCATGGCAATTCCTTTGAACTTGTGACACACACCAGTAGCTGTGGGGCAGCAGTATAACCTTCTTGGGGTTCAGTCTGGGTCACCACGGGGCCTGGAATCTGTCCTCCTGGCTTCCTGGGCTGTCTGGACAAGCCAGGAACCCCTGGGTTCTACCTAAGGAGTGTTTCCCCTTTAGTTTCCAGGTGAGGGCCATGGAGTCAGACCGTTAGAGCTGGAAGAGACTGTCTGGGTTGCTTAGTGCAGCGGTGTTCAATCTTTTTTTTTTTTNTCCTCAGTTCAGTTCAGTTCAGTTCATTTGCTCAGTCATGTCCGACTCTTTGCGACCCCATGAATCGCAGCACGCCAGGTCTCCCTGTCCATCACAATCTCCCAGAGTTCACTCAGACTCACGTCTATTGAGTCAGTCATGCCATCCAGCCATCTCATCCTTTGTTGTCCCCTCTTCCTCCTGCCCCCAATTTCCTCCCAGCATCAGGGTCTTTTCTAATGAGTCAACTCTTCACAAGAGGTGGCCAGAGTACTGGAGTTTCAGCTTTAGCATCATTTCTTCCAAAGAACACCCAAGGCTGATCTTTAGAATGGACTCGTTGGATCTCTTTGCAGTCCAAGGGACTCTAAAGAGTCTTCTCCAACACCACAGTTCAAAAGCATCGAATCTTCAGCGCTCAGCTTTCTTCACAGCCCAACTCTCGCATCCATACATCTGTCTCTTATACACATCTTCACAGCTTGCTGGTAGATAAACACAGCATCCAGGGCATCATGTGTGCCGGTGCGATGAAATGAGCCAGTGACACACAGGCAAGCTCTCAGCAGAGAGGAAATGAGTTAGAGACCAGAGCTGGATAAGGTGAAAGGAACCTTCTTATTGTCTTTAAGTAGTTGAAGATGATCAAGTCTTAAGAAGAGTATTTTAGGGAATTTAAGAAGGAACAGGAAAACCAATATTTTGGGGGAGTCTTGAAAGGGTATTCTTGACTCGTGGGCTCGGCTAGTAGATTGCATTTATGGATTGCTGCTCTCAGGCGCTTCAGCTGTGTCCGACTCTGCGACCCCACAGACGGCAGCCCACCAGGCTCCCCTGTCCCTGGGAGTCTCCAGGCAGGAACACTGGAGAGGGCTGCCATTTCCTTCTCCAATGCATGCATGCATGTTAAGGCGCTTCAGTTGTGTCTGACTCTGTGCGACCCCATAGACGGCAGCCCATCAGGCTCCTCCGTCCACAGGACTCTCTAGGTGAGNGGATGCCATGATCTTCGTTTTCTGAATGTTGAGCTTTAAACCAACTTTTTCGCTCTCCTCCTTCACTTTCATCAAGAGGCTTTTTAGCTCCTCCTCACTTTCTGCCATAAGGGTGGTGTCATCAGCATATCTGAGGTTATTGATATTTCTCCCGGCAATCTTGATTCCAGCTTGTGTTTCTTCCAGTCCAGCGTTTCTCATGATGTACTCTGCATATAAGTTAAATAAGCAGGGTGACAGTATACAGCCTTGACGTACTCCTTTTCCTATTTGGAACCAGTCTGTTTTTTCATGTCCAATTCTAACTGTTGCTTCCTGACCTGCATATGGGTTTCTCAAGAGGCACGTCAGGCGGTCTGGTATTGTAAACAGTGCTGCAATGAATACTGGGATACATGCATCTTTTTCAATTATGTTTATCTCAGGGTGTATGCCCAGTAGTGAGACTGTTGGTTCAGATGGTAGTTTTGGAGAAGGAAATGACAATCCACTCCAATATTCTTTCCTGAAGAATTCCATGGACTGATGAGCCTGGTGGCTACAGTCTATGGGGTTGCAAAGAGTCAGATATGACTGATTATTTTTTTATACATATTTAGATATCATTTTTTGGAGAATAATATCTGGGTTGCACGTAGTTGCACAGAGTCAGACACAACTGAAGTGACTTAGCATGCATGCATGCCTTGGAGAAAGAAATGGCAACCCCTTCCAGTATTCTTGCCTGGAGAATCCCAGGGACAGAGGAGGCTGGTGGGCTGCTATCTATGAGGTTGCACAGAGTTGGACACAACTGAAGTGACTTAGCAGCAGCAGCAGCAGCAGGGTAGTTTTATTCCTATTTTTTTTTTTTTAAGGAATCTCCATATTGTCCTCCTTAATTGTATCAATTTATATTCCCACCAATAGTGCGAGAGGGTTCCTTTTTTTCCACACCCTCTCCAGCATTTATTGTTCATAGAGTTTTTGATGATTGCCATTCTGAGTGGTGTCAGGTAATATCTCATTGTAGTTTTGATTTGTATTTCTCTAATAATGAGAGATGCTGATCATCTTTTCATGTATTTATTAGCCATCTATATGTCTTCTTTGGAGAAATGTATGTGTAGATTTCTGCTCACTTTTTGATTGGGTTATTTGGTTTTCTGGCATTGAGTTGCTTAAGCTGCTTGTATATTTTGGAAATTAATCCTTTGTCAGTTGTTTCATTTGCTATTGTTTTCTCCCATTCTGAGGGTTGTATTTTCACCTTGTTTATAGTTTCTCTTGCTGTGCAAAAGCTTTTGAGTTTAAGTAGGTCCCACTTGTTTATTTTTGTTTTTATTTCCATTCCTCTGGGAGGTGGCTCATAGAGGATCTTGCTGTGATTTATGTCATCGAGTGTTCTGCCTATGTTTTCCTATAAGAGTTTTATAGTTTCTGGTCTTACATTTAGGTCTTCTGTCCATTTTGAGTTTATCTTTGTGTATGGTGTTAGGAAGTGTTCTAATTTCATTCTTCTACATGTAGCTGTCCAGTTTTTCCAGAAGCCCTTATTGAAGAGACTATCTTTGCCCTATGGCATATTTTTTGCCTCCTTTGTCAAAGATAAGGTGCTGATAGGTGTGTGGGTTTATCTCTGGGCTTGCTTTCTTGTTCCATTGTCTATATTTCTGTTTTTGTGCCAGTACTGTACTGTCTTGATGACTGTAGCTTTGTAGTATAGTCTGAATTCAGGAAGGTTGATTCTTTCAGCTCCATTCTTCTTTCTCAAGATTACCTCGGCTATTTTGGGTCTTGTGTTTCCATACGAATTGTGAAAAATGCCATTGGTGATTTGATAGGGATTGAATTGAATCTGTAGATTGCTTTTGGTAATATAGTCATTTTCACAATATCGATTCTTCCAACCTAAGAACATGGAATATCTCTCCATCTGTTTATGTCTTATTTGATTTCTTTCATCAGTGTCATAGTTTTCTGTATACAGTTCTTTTGTCTCCTTGCTACTGTTGCTACTAAGTAGCTTCAGTCGTGTCCAACTCTGCGCAACCCCAGAGACGGCAGCCCACCAGGCTCCCCTGTCCCTAGGATTCTCCAGGCAAGAACGCTGAAGTGGGTTACCGTTTCCTTCTCCTTTTTGTCTCCTTAGGTAGGTTTATTCCTAGATATTTTATTGTTTTTGTTGAATGGTAAATGGGATTGATTCCTTAATTTCTCTTTCTGCCATTTCATTGTTAGCATATAGGAATGCAAGTGATTTCTGTGCATTGATTTTGTATCCTGCAACTTTACTAAATTCACTGATTAGTTCTAGAAATTTTATGTAGTATCATGTCGTCTGCAAACAGTGAGTGTTTTACTTCTTTTTTTTCCAATCTGGATTCCTTATATTCAGTTTTCTGATTGCCATGAGTAGGACTTCCAAAACTATGTTGAATAATAATGGTGAGAGTGGGCACCCTTGTCTTGTTTCTGATCTTAAAGGAAATGCTTTCAGGTTTCACCACTGAGAATAATTTTTGCTGTGAGTTTATCATATATGGACTTAATTATGTTGAAGTAGGTTCCTTCTATGCCAGTCTTTTAAAGGGCTTTTAAAAAAATCATAAATGGCTGCTGAATTTTGTCAAAAGATTTTTCTGCATCTATTGAGATTATCATATGGATTTTATCTCTCAATTTGTTAATATGGTATATCACATTGATTGACTTGTGTATATTGAAGGATTCTTGCATCCCTGGGATATATCTGACTTGATAATGGTATATGATCTTTTAAATGTGTTTTTGGATTCTGTTCTCTAGAATTTTGCTGAGGATTTTTGCATCTGTGTTCATCAGTGATATTGGCCTATAACTTTCTTTTTTTGTGAAGTTTTTATCTGGTTTTGGTGTCAGGGTGAATGGTGGCCTTGTACAATGAGTTTGCAAGTGTTCCTTCATCTGCAATTTTATGGAAGAGTTTGAGAAGGATAGGCATTAGCTCGTCTCTAAATGTTGATAAAATTCACGTGTGAAGTCATCTGCCCTGGGCTTTTGCCTTTTGGGAGATTTCAGTTGTGATTTCAGTGCTTGTGAGTGGTTCCTGGAGAAGAGAGGAGAAATACCTCCAGAAGGAATGAAGAAGATAAGCCAAAGCAGTAATGATGCCCAGGTGGGGATGTGTCTGGTGGTGAGAGTAAAGTCCAGTGCTTTAAAGAACAATATTGGATAGGAACCTGGAATGCTAGGTCCATGAATCAAGGTTAATTGGAAGTGGTCAAACAGGAGACAGCAAGAGTGAACATCAACATTTTAGGAATCAATGAACTAAAACACACAGGAATGAGTGAACTTAATTCAGATGACCATTATATCTACTACTGTGGGCAAGAATCCCTTAGAAGAAATGGAGTAGCCCNTAGCCCCCACACCTCTCACTGAGCTGTGCCCAGAGAAACTAGCACAGGGGTCCCCAACCTCTGGGACTTAACGCTTGATGATCTGAGGTGGAGCTGACATAATAATACTAGAAATAAGATTCACAATAAATGTAATGCACTTGAATCATCCAGAAACCATCTCCGCCCATCCCTGAAACCAGTCCCTAATGCCAAAAAGGTTGGGGACCGCTGCTGTAACACAATGTTAACTGAGGAAGAATTCCTATTTCCTGACTTAAGCCTCATACACTTGCTTTCAATATGCCTTAATGAAGAGACCAGCCCAATTCCTATCCCTGGAAAGAATCGCACTGTGGTGTGATTACAGACCAGATGTGCTTTCTGCCACCATAACTACTGCAGAAGCGAGCCGTGTTATTTCTGTGACGATCCAGAAATGGACTTCAGATAATATGGATAGATTTTTGCATTTGTCACACTGGGATGAATGGCTGTGATGGACTTTGTGTGAATCTGGACTAGCAAGCTACAGCCAGCACAGAATGGGATGGATGTGATAACATAGATATCTGCATTCATTGACTGTCTTGAGTGTCATCAGCTATGTATATGTCGCCTAGCAAGGAGGTCTCCTCATACTCATTTCACAGGTATAGAAACTGAGGCCTCGAGAGCTCAAGTAATGCACACAGCTTGTGGACTGCAGGGCTTATCTGCTGTAGACCCCTGAAACCTAAGCCCTGTGCATACCAAGGATAGATACCAAAGAGGGTAGGTTTATTTAGCTCAAAGAAGATAAAATCAAAAGCTGAAAGGAAGTTAAATGCTAAGTATTATGATTTTTTCTTCGTTTCTTTTGTGGTCGCGCCTGGCATTTAGTTGAGAAAGTCCCTGGTCCATCCCATACAAGCATCGGAAGGGGCCCCAGTGAGACGTGCCCGACACATACACGTGGGTGCACTAGAGGCAAGAATGTCTGCTGTGAGGCTGGTGAACGATGCAGTGAGCGAGAGGAGAAGGAGACAAGACCGGGAGGGCTTCCAGACCTCTATTACATCGTGCCGCATTCAACTTGGTATTTTTTTTTTACCCCTTGGCTCTTTTTTTTTTTTTTTTTTTGAGTAATTTTCTCTCCCTAGTTTGGGAAAAATTTTCCCCCTAGTAGGGGGAGCTAGCTGATCGGCGCTGGCCACAAAAGGCAGCTCCTGTAGTTCCTCTTCCTGCCATGTGGTGGTGCTGTTCTTTTAGTTATCTCGGTCGCGCTAGTCCAATATTTATTTTCAGAGTAATTTGTTTATCAGGAGGTTATTTTAATCTAATTTTGGCCATATTTGCTATTCCACACTATCTGTGCTTCCCAGCGTTAGCAGCTTGCATGTCTTGAAGGAAATTAGCTGAAGATGGTCTCGGAGGCATTTGCTCAGCCATCATTTAAGGGGAGCTGGGAGAAAGAAGGCAGGGTGAGCGGAACCTAGGGTTGAAAAAGCTGCGGGAATTTGTTGCTCTCGAGGTGAGGTCAGCGTGACTGAGAGAGACGTACTGCGGGCGGTGGCATCTGGCATCTCGGGCAGCTCTTTTGAGGGGTGCCTCTGGTCAAGGGCAGCAAATTCTGCAAGTTACTTTCCCCACTTCCCTTGAACCCCCGTGATAACCTATATTTCCCTTGCTTACTCACTTAAGGAAGATGTCCACCTGCCTTCCCGTGGTTCTCAGGCAGCATCCCACATCCCATTTGATGATATGTTTCATGAGCTGTTCGCTGCCAGCCTTCGAGGAAGGGGGCAGGAAGCTGGGCAGTGGGAAGGGAATTATTGTTAGAGTACCTTCAGTGAATAATGATGGTAACTATTAATTACAGAGCACTGGCCCTTGTCGCATATTTTATATTTCCAGTTTACATATGAGGAAGTTGTCCTTAGGAAAGGTTAATGATTTCCCCCACGATCCCGTAAGTAGTGAGTGGAGAACTAGGATTTGAACTCAGTTGTGCCTACCTTCAAAGCAGAAACTCTTCCCATTTCAAGGATGATTCCCGCCTTCCACATGGAGCCAAGGAAGCCTGGACTTGGCTGATGGGCAGATGACATTTAATCAGCTCTTTGTCATTGTATTCGACTCAGTTTCATTTTCCAGAAACGGGAGGGTTATACAGATTGAGTGATTTGAGAGTGCTTTAGTAGAAGAAACAATTTTTTTTTAAGGGAAGTCTTTTGAGGAGCGTGCCTGCTGTGCGCTCATTCACGTCTGACTCCTTGCGACCCTGTGGACTGCAGCTCGCCAGGCTTCTCTGTCCGTGGGATGCTCTAGGCAAGAATACTGGAGTGGGTAGCCATGCCCTTCTCCCGGGGAACTTCCCGACCCAGGGATCAAACTCACGTCTCCTGCGTTGGCAGATGGATTCTTCACCATTGCACCACCTGGAAAGCCCTCTTCTGAGGAGAAGACACATCTACAGCAG
The DNA here is from genome assembly GCA_006410675.1 of Oreotragus oreotragus. Lineage (NCBI taxonomy): Eukaryota > Metazoa > Chordata > Mammalia > Artiodactyla > Bovidae > Oreotragus > Oreotragus oreotragus. The sequence goes on from SJYX01022691.1 coordinate 239,041, forward strand.
ATGAAACAGCAGCAGAAGCGGGAGACCCCAGCGAATCACAGCCTGGCCTCGCCCTTGTCACCCCTCCTTTCCCTGCCCCATTTGATTGACACTGAGAAGCTTCCACGGATGTTCCTTAGGGTTTGAAGGAATGAAGCTTGTGAACCTCCGAAGTAAATATTCTCATGAGGCACTTTCAGAACTCAGTAAATTGTCAGAGATTATAATTTAGTGTTGGACAGATGCATCCTTTAGGAGGGTTGGAAAACTACGCTTGTTTTTACTGTGTGCTCGTCCTAAGGAAGAGCTCCTCCAGTTTGGCCGAGAGATGCAAAATTGTTGTCTTCATCCTTAGCCCTAGTCAAGTAACTTTTGAGGCTCTTGGGACTAAGAGGACTAATGAAGCAATTAAACTTAACCTAATTAAGTGAGGAAGGTCAGCTTTCATTGGAAATTAGAATGTTAGTATGGTGTGTGCTAAGTCGCTTCAGGCATGTCCGGCTATCGTGGCCCCATGGACTATAGCCTGCCAGGCTCCTCTGTGCATTGGTTTCTCCAAGCAAGAATTCTAGAGTGGGTTTCCGTGCTCTCTTAAAGGGGATCTTCCCAGTCTAGGGATTGAACCCGCATCTCTTACATCTCCTGCAATTGCAGGAGGACTCTTTACCTCTAGCCTCCCCCAGGAAGCCCTGTTGGTGTGGGCAGGATGGTAAACCACCTTCCCGAGGTGGCCTGGGTGTTCCAGGTGCCCACATGGGGTATAACAGAACTGTGGACTCTGGTCGTGTGTTTTCTCTGCTTGACATAAAGCTGTTGTCTGCAGAATATATTGTTTTAATAAGACTGCAACCATTCTGGTTCTCACACCCAAGAAGGAGGCTGGCTGTGTTTTCAGATGATCCTTTTCTCTAGCATTAAAGACCTGGTTTTCTCTCTAGCGCTTTCCCTCTGGCCTGATTATCTGACTGTAAATTTGAGCCATGATGTTGCTTTGACAACAGTGCAAATGTGTTCAGGGAGGCTCAGGGTCATGTGTGCAGGTAGCCTGTGTTTGCTGAAAGCTCAAACCTCTTACTCGCTAGAAGGATGAAACATGATGGAGAAGAGTGTTTGCACGATGGTCTCAGTGCTGGCTCTCAACAGACTGAACTCAAATCGTGGCCACACTGGGTAGGTTCCGTCAAGATTCTGTGCTACAGTTTCCCCACTGGTCAAGCAGGGAAGCTGACACCCTCCAGGGATAATCAGTAAGACTGAAACAAGGTGATGGGCTTCCCTGCTGGCTCAGTGGTGAAGAATCTGCCTGCAATGCAGGGAACCCTGGGTTAATCCCTGGATTGGGAAGCTGCCCTGGAGGAGGGCATGGCAACCCACTCCAGTATTCTTGTCTAGAGCATCCCATGGACCGAGGAACCTGACAGGCTACAGCCCACGGGGTTGCAACGATTTAGCAACTAAACAGTAACAACAACAAGCAAGCTGATGTGCTCATCGTGGGCGCGTAGTGCTAGATCTTAGTCTGTCTCTGTAGAGATCAGCTCTCAGGTCATACATGAGCAGAACTCCTCTTGCAGTGTCATCCCGTCGCCCAACGTCTACCTGAGCGTTGAACGAGACAGAGTTGTTTTCACTGTCTTCCTTCTGTAAGATATTTTTTTTCAATAAAAGAAGTAAGTAGACAGATGAACACAGAAGATCTGGCCTTCTGAGTCGGTCCACATGCCCTTAAACGTACTTTATTTTCATTCTGGGGAAGCAGGGGTTAACATTCAGGATTGCTGAGCTCTAAATATTCTGAATTTTAGAATTCGTGTCACCCTGACATAATGAATGACTGGCTATGGATTGACAGAGATAAAGTATCACAAAGATTTAAAGAGATAGACAAAAAGATAAACATCTCAGGGCTCTGAAGGTGCACGGGATCTTTCTCATCACATTCAGGATTGAGTGTACAATTATTTGCACTTGTCAGGTTGTAAGTCAGCTGCTTCCTACAGACGTCGAATAAGAGCAGTTTGCCAAGCACTTCTTCGTGTATTATCTCATTTAATGCTTACCGTGGTCCTGCAAGACAGGTAACTATTTAAGTCTTCTAGAGCAGCAGTTCTCAACGTGAGTGATTTGTCCCAAGGGAACATCTATTAATAATAAGGTCTGGAGACATTTTTAGTTGTTACATCTGCAAGGAGTGGGAGTGTTCCTGGCTTCACGTGAGTAGAGATTGCTACTAAATATCCTGCAATGCACAGGGCAGCTCTCCCCCACCCTTTCCTAAGACATAGTGTTGTTCAGTTGGCAAGTCATGCCCAACTGTTTGGGACCCCATGGACTGCAGCATGCCAGGTCTCACTATCTCCCAGAGTTTGCCCAGGTTCATGTCCATTCAATTGCTGATGCCATCCAACCGTCTCATTCTCTGTCTCCCTCTTCTCCTGCCTTCAATCTTTTCCAGCATCATGGTCTTCTCTCGACCCAAATATCAATAGTGGAGGCTGGAAAACTGTTCTGTAGACAAAGCATTGAGGTTGAAAGAGGATTGCTGATTGGCCTAAGATTGTGTGATGTGCCCTCGGTACACTGGGACTGAAATCCATCCGTCTCTTTCACTCCCAGAGGAGTTCAAATCTTTTGAAGAAATAAAACTGTTTTAGGGACTTCCCTGGTGGTCCAGTGGTTAAGACTTTGCCCTCCAGCCCAGGGGGTGTGGGTTTGATCCCTGGTCAGCGAGCTAAGATCCCACATGCGTCGGTGCAAAAAAAAACCAAAAAACAAAAAAACCCAAAAAACAAAAAACAACATAAAGTAGAAGTAACATCATCAGAAATTCAACAAAGACTTTAAAGATGGTCCACATCAAAGAACAAATCTTAATAAAAATGAAATAAAACTGTTTTAATTATCTTGACCGAACTATTGCTTGTAAACAGCTGAGAGCGGAGCTGCCCTGGTGGAAGTGGGGGTCAGAGGCCCCACTCAGCCTCTTTCTCAACCCCTCCCCTTAATTCTGGGGCTTCCCAGGTAGCTCAAACAGTAAAGAGTCTGCCTCTAATGCGGGAGACCTGGGTTTGATCCCTGGGTTGGATCCCTGGGTTGGGAAGATCCCCTGGAGACGGGAATGGCAACCCACTCCGGTCTTCTTGCCTGGAGAATCCAGTGGACAGAGTATCCAGGTGGGCTCCAGGCCATGGGGTCACAAAGAGTTGGGCACGACTGAGGGACTAACACCCCACCCCACCCCCGCCGAATTCCAGGGACGCACAACCTGGCAACCTCTCCTATCCATTCAAGGGGACCCAGAGAACATCAGGACCCTGTTGGCATCCACAGACCTTCTGGATTTCCCTGGGCTGCTACATTGTTCTGGCAGAGGATGAGAGCATCTGAGTGTGCATTTCAGTAAGATGTGTCGAGCGGGGAGAAGGAAGCATGGGGGCCAAGGAGAAGGCTGCTGCTGGCACCTTCCAGGTGGTGGGAGAGGGGACCGGAAGGATCACAGGTGATAGATGATAGTCGTTCAGTCGCTCAGTTGTGTCCGACTCTTTGTGACCCCAGGGACTGTAGCACGCCAGGCTCCTCTGTCCCTCACCATCTCCTGGAGTTTGCTCAAACTCATGTCCATTGAGTCGATGATGCCATCCTGCCATCTCATCCTCTGTCGTCCCCTTCTCCTCCTGCCCCCAATCCCTCCCAGCATCAGGGTCTTTTCCAATGAGTCAGCTGTTCTCATCAGGTGGCCAGAGTCCTGTGGCTTCAACTTCAGCATCAGTCCTTCCAGTGAACATTCAGGGTTGATTTCTTTTAGGATGGACTGATGTGATCTGCTTGCAGTCCAAGGGACTCTCAAGAGTCTTCTCCAGCACCACAGTTCAAAAGCATCAATTCTTCCGTGCTCAGCCTTCCTTATGGCCCAATTCTTATATCTGTAGTTTACAGGCAAGAGGGTAGAGTTTAAACGAGGAAGCAGGAGGCTCAGGCATGCTGTGGGATTTTACAGCACTGTGCTATTGGGTGTCATCAGGCTGAAGGGTGGCACGCCAGGAGCAGGGAGACTCAGCTCTTAGCTGTTGACTTCTGCGCATGCTGGAGGCATGGAGGCATGATGCTGCGTGAATCAATTTGCGTGTGACCTTTGCACCACCGTGCAGATTTGTTTTCTTGCAATCCACAGAGCTTGTTTTTACTCTGTCTGGTTGGAAGCTGGCAAGGCCATGGCAGACAGGTGTCTCCTGCATCCATTGACAGAGAAAGGCGGGTGCTCTGTGTTTCTCTTTCCAGGTATAATCCTGGCTTTCTTCTTTAAGTGTCAGCTTTTAATGAGCTGAACATGGAAATGGCAAAATGAAACTAGGAGGAAGGTTACTAACAACGACCCAGAAGAGACAGTGGCTTGTCTTAGGACTTAGCAGGTAACAAGAAGCCAAATTCAGAAGAAAACTCTGGATGGATAGGAAAACTCCTGGGAACTTTTAGGTCTGAACAAAGACATTTATTCCTAGGGGCTTTCTTGCAGAGATGTCAAAAACAAATGACAGAAAGGAGAGTGAGAAAATCTACCTGACATATCCGTCCCTCCCCGGACCTGATCTTGCACAACCCTCTGTGAGGAATGTCAAGTGGCGGGGGCCCTGCCTTCTGACACCCACCCTTCTTTTCAGTCATCTCCGACTTTCCTCTCCTCACTTTGTTCACCTGCCTTTAGCTTCTAGGCTTTTTGTTATTGGCACTCACCAAATTTGGGCTAGCCACTTGCTCTCATCTCAAGATTGCTAGAATTTTCTGTTCTTGGATGTCTGCATCCTGACTCCTTCCTACATTCCGGTCTCAGTGCTAATGTCCCCCTCAAAGAGGTGCCCCAACCACCGATCTAAAATAGCTACCCTACCCAGTCCCTCTAGAATCATTATTTTATTATTATTATTTTAATTTTAATTTTTTTGACTCTGCTGAGTCTTAGTTGCAGCATGCAGGATCTTCAGTATTCTTTGGGGCATGTGAACTCTTCATTGCAGCTTGTGGGATCCAGTTCCCTGACCAGGGGCTGAACCCAGACCTCCTGCATCAGGAGAGGGGAGTCTTAGCAACTGGACCATCCAGGGAATTTCCTCATTATGTAAGTTTCACTGTCATTGTCTGAATTTACCTAGTTTGTGTCTGCGTATGCCTATTTATGCCTATCTGAGGGCTTCCCTGGTAGTGCTCAGCTGGTAAAGAATCTCTGCAGTGCAGGAGACCCTGACTTGATTCTTGGGTGAGGAAGATCCCCTGGAGAAGGGATAGGCTTACCCACTCTAGTATTCTTGGGTTTCCCTGGTGGCCCAGACAGTAAAGAATCCACCTGCAATGTGGGAGACCTGGGTTTAATCCCTGGGTTGGGAAGATCCCTGGAGGAGGGCATGGCAACCCACTCCAGTATCCTTGGCTGGAGAATCCCATGGACAGAGGAACCTAGCGGGCTACAGTCCAGGGGGTCACAAAGAGTCGGACACGGCTGAGTGAGTAAGCACAGCACAGCTCTTGCCCATTTGAATCTCGGAGTCTCCCTCAGTTCCCCCATGGGAATAGAAACCCCTTAGAACAGAGACTTGGTCCATCTCATTTTCTGCTGTGATATCACCAAGACCTACGGTGGTATCTGGCATATACTGGCACACAGTAGTTGTTAGCAGTGTTTGTTGAATGAATGAGGAGTGGTGTCTGGGGTTTAGGGGTAGGAGTATGGTTTTAGCTGATGATTTACTGTCTGCCTCATCCCAGCAAGGTCTGGCTTTCGGGACAAGTTGTCTCCGATTATTTGCATTTGCTGAGCAAAGCCCTCAAGTGATCACCGCTTGCTGGGAATCAGGTTCTTTTAGAAAATTTTCAAACTAGATACTGAAGAATTAATCCTGCTTCCTCAAATCGAAGATGTCATTGATTATAAGAAGCACCATTTGTACATGCCACTGAGGGAAAAAGAATGCTGCCAGTTGCCGTTGAAATACCATCATTGGATAGAAGCATCTTAAATTTGGAATGGCTTAAAATGTGAAAAAAAAAAGAGAATTGATAAGATGAGATGGCTTCATCATATGGAGCTCAGGGAGGTGGTGGGGCAGTTTAGGGTCTGGAGTATGTCCTTATTAGTTGTCCCTTCCTCTAGCAGTGTACTCTAACACGCGGACGTGGCACGCTTGATGGACCAGAGGAAGCACTGGGTGTGTGCAGGAAGAGGCAGATATAACTTCTGAGGCTTTCTCAAGAGTGCAGAAAGTTCTCCAGCTTGGGAATGTGTCTATGGAAAGGCATTAGAAGGAGTTGGTGATAAAAACAAACATAACAACCTAACAAACAGTCAGTGAGTCTAGATTTAAAACAATACTATGAAGGATGTTTTTTTTTACCCTCTTCAGCCACTCTTACTGAAGCTTAGGAAAAGCACCTTTAATTTTCAAAAGGCAGTCAATGGGAAAACAAGATTTGCTTAAAATCCAAATTTACTTTATAGCCAGGTTTACTGAAATGTATCTATTTTACAAAGATAAAAAGAAAATACCTGCAAGCTAATTCAATATCATTATTCTTATTTGAGCTAAAGATAATGGAGTATAATTTCCATTACAGCTGGCATTAAGATTAGTTATGTTTCAATACATATATCATAGCTTCTCCTTTGTGGGGAGCGTCTATGCAGCTGCCAGCGGAGGCTGAAAGCTGACTCCTCCTTTCCTCAGAAGCCCTACACTCACCTCCTGGGCCTGACATAGGGGCTGGCCTCAGGGCATCCCTGCTAGGTGTCAGGACGGCTCTTGAACATCCCCTGCAGTGACCCCAAGAACCATCGGCTGTTTGTTTGGCTCCTTAAACCTTCTTGGGCTTCCCTGGTGGCTCATGTGGTAAAGAATATGCCTGCAATGCTGGAGACCCAGGTTCCATTCCTTGGTCAGGAAGATCCCCTGGAGGAAGGCAATGACAACATGCTGCAGAATTCTTGCCTGGAGAATCCCATGGACAGAGGGGCCTGGGGGGCTATAGTCCATAGCGTTGCATAGAGACGGACACGACTGAAGCGACTTAGCACGTTGAGTGCACAAACCTTCTGGAGTTTCCTATAAAAAAAAATAAAATTAGTAAAAGAGAAAAAAATCAGCTCTCTGAAGTATGTCAGAGAGAGAGAAACAAACATCATATTTTAACACACACATAGGGAATCTAGAAAAATGGTACTGATGAGCCTTTTTCCAGGGCAGGAATAAAGATGCAGACACAGAGAACAGGCATGTGGGCACGGGGGCATGGGGAGTGGGGGGAGAGAGTGGGATGAACTGCCAGAGTAGCGCTGACGTCTGTATATTCCCGTGTTTAAAACAGATGGCTAGTGGGAAGCTGCTGTATAGCACAGGGAGCTCAGCTTGATGCTCTGTGATGACCTTAGGGGGTGGGATGGAGGTGTGGGAGGGAGGTTCAGGAGGGAGAGGATATATGCATCCCTGTAGCTGATTCACATTGTTGTACAGCATAAACTAACACAACGTTGTAAAGCAATTATGTGTGTGTGCGTGCTAAGTTGCTGCAGTCGTGTCTGACTCTTTGCGACCCTATGAACTGTAGCCCGACAAGCTCCTCTGTCCATGGGATTCTCCAGGCAAGAATACTAGAGTGGGTTGCCATGCCCTCCTCCAGGGGATCTTCCCAACCCAGGGATGGAGCCCCAATCTCTAATGTCTTCTGCATTGGCAGGCAGGTTCTTTACCACTTGCGCCACCTGGGAAGCCCAAAGCAATTATATTCCAGTTTNTTCTCCAGGCAAGAATACTAGAGTGGGTTGCCATGCCCTCCTCCAGGGGATCTTCCCAACCCAGGGATGGAGCCCCAATCTCTAATGTCTTCTGCATTGGCAGGCAGGTTCTTTACCACTTGCGCCACCTGGGAAGCCCAAAGCAATTATATTCCAGTTTGAAAAAAAAATCAACTCTCATCACAATTTAGGGGCCTGGGAGGTAGCAGAGAAGATGCTGGAGGGTGATTGGGTGGAGGGGCTGAGCCAGGTTAGATTTGGTGGATAGCCACGCCCCTCAGGCACCTCAGGTGTTCTGCTGACTTCATCTCCTTTGGTCTTTCAGAAACCTTCTGCAGGAAGCTGCTTCTCCTGGTAACCATGAAGGGTCTTTATCTGAATGCAAAACAGTGTAATCTCTGCAAACCAGAATCAGAGCTTTGGGGATAACAATGTGGGTTGTCAGCTTTGGAGGCAGATGGGGGATTCCATTTGAATTCTCCATATGCCATTTACAAGCTCTCAGGACTTAAATAAGTTATTTAACTTCTCTCAGCCTCTGTGTCTTCATTTGCAAGAGGAGGCAAATAATGCTTATCTTCAAGCATTTCCATGAGACAAATGAGATGATCATGTAGGCTGATTAGCCCAATGCTGAGCACATAAGAAACATTCAGTAAATAAATACTCAGTAATTTTAACTGTGTTAAAGTGGCAAAGAGGCAGCTTTTGTTCATGTACAGGACTTAGAAGTCTTGGTAAAAGCCTGCTTTGTCTAGAAACATCTTCTAAATTGACTCCATGAAAAGACCGCTAAAAGCATCTGTTGGCTGTAGTTAAGGTCACTATTATCTTGGGTTGTAGTAATATCTCGAAAGGGGGAGATCTAGGGTGAGATATTACACAGTGTGAGTTCTGTGGCTCCAACTAGATCTTTCCATATGGGTTCTTGATGAAGATCAGGCAGTGTTTGTGATGTAATTGCTCTGGTCTGGGGGATCCAGGGACGAGAGGGTTTGAAAGCAAACCCTGGGGAGGAAGGTTTGTTTGATGAGCCCAGCGAGTGGTCTTCTCTTCTGAGAAGAGGACCACTGTCCTGAAAAGGGCTAGCTGAACTGCCAATAGTTCATATGAATGAATTTTCATGAAGTTCCTGAAACAAAAGGAAGCTGTTTAATAAAGCTATTTAGTCTTCCCGGGCAAGAATTTCTTGCAAGCGTGATGTCCTTTTATGCTGTATGGTTGAAAATGATTTCTGTTCTCAAGAATGATGGGGCCCGGGAATCCTGGTATATATTTGTACTCATATATGTTCATATCAAAAGCAAGGATGAGTTATTAAACAGTTAGCCATTATCAATCAAGATCTCACAGGACTAATCAGTCTTCTAAAAAAGCTTTAGTAATGGGACCCAACTGGGGTAAATTTTGCCAGAGAGGGAACTATTTATAGTTCCAAAGCCTTTGACTGTGTGGATCACAATAAACTGTGGAAAATTCTGAGAGAGATAGGAATGGAATACCAGACCACCTGACCTGCCTCTTGAGAAATCTGTATGCAGGTCAGGAAGCAATAGTTAGAACTGGACATGGAACAACAGACTGGTTCCAAATAGGAAAAGGAGTACATCAAGGCTGTATATTGTCACCCTGCTTATTTAACTTATATGCAGAGTACATCATGAGAAACGCTGGACTGGAAGAAACGCAAGCTGGAATCAAGATTGCCGGGAGAAATATCAATAACCTCAGATATGCAGATGACACCACCCTTATGGCAGAAAGTGAAGAGGAGCTAAAAAGCCTCTTGATGAAAGTGAAAGTGGAGAGTGAAAAAGTTGGCTTAAAGCTCAACATTCAGAAAATGAAGATCATGGCATCCAGTCCGATCACTTCATGGGAAATAGATGGGGAAACAGTGGAAACAGTGTCAGACTTTATTTTTTGGGGCTCCAAAATCACTGCAGATGGTGACTGCAGCCATGAAATTAAAAGACGCTTACTCCTTGGAAGAAAAGTTATGACCAACCTAGATAGCATATTCAAAAGCAGAGACATTACTTTGCCGACTAAGGTCCGTCTAGTCAAGGCTATGGTTTTTCCTGTGGTCATGTATGGATGTGAGAGTTGGACTGTGAAGAAAGCTGAGCGCCGAAGAATTGATGCTTTTGAACTGTGGTGTTGGAGAAGACTCTTGAGAGTCCCTTGGACTGCAAGGAGATCCAACCAGTCCATTCTGAAGGAGATCAACCCTGGGATTTCTTTGGAAGGAATGATGCTAAAGCTGAAACTCCAGTACTTTGGCCACCTCATGCAAAGAGTTGACTCATTGGAAAAGACTCTGATGCTGGGAGGGATTGGGGGCAGGAGGAGAAGGGGATGACCGAGGATGAGATGGCTGGATGGCATCACTGACTCAGTGAACATGAATCTGAGTGAACTCTGGTAGTTGGTGATGGACACGGAGGTCTGACGTGCTGTGATTCATGGGGTCGTAAAGAGTCAGACATGACTGAGCGACTAAACTGAACTGAAGGTCTACATTATGGATATTGTCTGTAGGAGTCCTGGGATAACACTGGGAAATGATCCTCAGCATGTCTTTGGGGGTGTCTAAGGCAGCTATGTAAAAGGGATGGCCATTTGGGGTGAGAAGTCAATTACATTTCATGGGGATTGAAGGACTCTGGATATCAATTTTACTTCTTTTGAAACTTTTGCTTGGGCTATTCTCACTGGTGAAATGTATGTGAAGGTTGAATGGAATCCATATGGGGAAAGAGTTTTTGTTTGAGCACATCTCTTGAGCTTTTATTGAGCACATACTTGGTTCCAGGGGCTGCACTATGTAGTCATTCTTTATAATGGACATGTAAGGTTGATGCTGTCATTGTTTCCTTTTTATCTTGCTTTAATATTTGCAGATAGTGGAAATGTAGTCCAGAGTGGCTCAGTAACTTACCCAAGGTTATGCAGCTGGTACATGTCACAGTCACAATGTAGATCAGCAGCTATGTGACCGTGGGGCTCCTATTCTTGCACGAGGCTGTCCAAAGGAATGTGTTCATGTCCTGAACATTTGGCAGTTTGCTGTACAAGATTACAGAGGGCCAGTTGAAATAGTAAATTGTTGTTGTAGTTCAGTTGCTCAGTTGTGTCCTACTCTTTGTGACCCCACAGACTGCAGCACACCAGGCTTCCCTGCCCTTCACCATCTCCTGGAGCTTGTTCAAACTCATGTCTTTTGAGTTGGTAATGCCATCCAACCATCTCATCCTCTATCATCCACTTCTCCTCCGGCCTTCACTCTTTCCCAGCATTGGGGTCTTTTCCAATGAGTCGGCTCTTCACCTCAGGTGAAGCAAAGTATTGGAATTTTAAATAGATAATGCTTATCATGATTATGGGCTTCCCTGGTGGGCTCAGATGGTAAAGAACCCATCTGCAATACAGGAGACCTGGGTTGGGTCCCTGGGTCAGGAAGATCCTCTGGAAGAAGGCATGGCAACCTACTCTAGTATTCTTACCTGCAGAATCCCATGGACAGAGGAGCCTGGCAGGCTACAGTCCAAAGAATCGGACATGACTGAAGCAATTTAGCACACTGAGTGCTTATTACATTCCAGGCATTGAGCTATCTACTTTATATATATATATTACCTCATTTAATTTTCTCAACAGTTCTCAAGGAGGAGATTGTTATTAGGTTTGTTTGTTTCTTTTTTTTTTTTTTAAAGTCTTAGTGATGAGAGCTGTCAAGTAACATGCTCAAGGTCACAAAGTTAGAAAGCAGTGGAGGTCATGGCCTTGTGCATAGAATCCGTAAAGAAAGCTGAAGGGTCTGCCCAGCAAGGCAGTGAGGAGTATACAGTGATGGTTAAGGTGAGTTTGGAGTTCTGCGCTAATGTGTGTGTCTCATTCCTAGAGCTGCGGCTGTGAAAGCGTGCACTCATTTTTCTACTGCAGGTTCCCACCTTCCCTCCGCTTCGAGTCATCATTTTCCCCTAAAGGGGTGATAAGATTCTCAGATATGGTGAACAAAGAGCATCCGTGGAAATCCTCTCTGGTTTTGCCAAATAACAGTAGCAGAGCGCTGGGCTGCTTGCAGGTATAATAATCTGGCTCATCAGGCACTTACTTCTCTACCAGCCTGTCCTGGCACAGAAATTCCCCATGAGAAATCCAAGTTTGAGTCTTAAAGGTTTCTGAGCTTTCTTGTTAAAAGACAAACATCTTTATAGAGATGATCATGATCTCAAATACCTTCAGGGGTGAGGTAGATAATTCACTTTTGAAAGGGATGGGGTAAGACCAAAAAGGTGCATTGGTTGCTATGGCAACCCGGGGACTGCCTGTCCTGCCCACAGACATTTACGACGTGGCATATAGTCTATGGACTTCCTGTCAAAGAGTAACCTATCTTTTTCCTCTTCTTAGGGTTGGTTCATTGTAGATGACGTGGAGAATAAAAGCTACAGAGAAGTGTAAATTGAGGCTAAAAAATCCACAGCAAATTGAATCATCAATATCTTCCTCCCTCATAAGTACTATGGATATCTTGGCATATTCCCTTTCTTTTTGTTTGTTTGTTTTTTTCCTGAGTATAAAAATCTGCTGCATCATCGGGGTCTGTACTAAAGAAAACATCTGAACTTCTATGAAGAAATGAGCAAAAATAAGATTGTGAGGCCACATTTTAGACTGAGAATTAGCTACAAATAAGACTTCAGGGGGATAAAACCTGGAGAGGTAGTAGAAACAGTAAAGCTTAAGAGAGTTAACGGGAGGTGGGGACTGGGAGGTGGGCTTGCCACAGGGAAACTGGCCAGAGAAGGCTCTCAGCCGGAGGCCGCCAAGGAGGGGCTGATGGAGACGGTGCGCACACCTTTGGATGGAGCGGGAGTTGGGGTGCTCTGTCGCTCAGTTGTGTCTGACTCTTTGTGACCCCATGGGTTGCAGTCTGCCAGGCTCCTCGGTCTTGTCTGGGGATTCTCCAGGCACGAATACTGGAGTGGGTTGCCATTCCCTCCTTCAGGGGATCCTCCTGACTCAGGGGATCAAGCCCACGTCTCCTGTATTGGCAGGCAGATTTTTTACCTCTGAGCCACCTGGGACACCCTAGGAGTTGAGGATGAGCTGTTAAATTAAAAGTTCTCAGAAGTCCTCTCTGCCCACTCCACTTCATCCTCCCATCAGCTTAAAATAAACCAATCCATTTCAGAAATTTAAAAAAAAAAAAATACAGAACAGGAACTTTTTTTCCCCAAGAAAATCTTAGGAGGAAGCCATTTATGTAAATAGGCTAAAGTGCAGCTTGTCAGTTTTAAAGGGGTTTGGAGGATCCTCACCTGCTCGCCCCCAAACCCTGAGCTCACCCAAAACAGCGTATGAAAGCCCACATCTTCTCCTTGCTATCTGGCCTCCCCAGGAGAAGCACTGTCTTCCCCGCAAACCTTTTGGAACTCCTGGAAACTCCTGATCCCAGCCACCCTCATTTCATTCTTTGGGTCCTCTCTGCATTGGTTCAGCTTGATGACTCTCCTCTTGTCGGGTTTTAGATGCATATTGACTTTTGCAAAGCTCCCAAGCCATCCCCAGAGAAAGACTGACTGACTTAGGGTAGAGAATGGGGGAGAGGTGTAGCTGTTTTCAATGTTAGTAAACATGACAGCTTGCAGAAGATTAGCAGGAAACCATGAACAAAATCATGGGGATTTGATAAGGGATTTTTCTCGCAGATAATTGAAGAATTTTTCCCTCCACATCTCCCTCCCTCTCCCCACAAAACTGGAGATGAAGGTCATGAAGATAACACATTATTTGTCTCATACTTTTAAAACAGATGAAAGACAAAAATGCTTAACCTCCCACTGCCCGCGGGGCCTCTGTGCAGTTTTTTTTTTTTGCCATTCTGGCATCTTTTTAGCAGGCGATACTTTCCTTTAATGCCTCCTACTTAATCCTCAATTTTCTTTTAAACATCAGATATTGGCTAGGCAGGAACCTCATTTAGGCAGCAAAGAACTCCAGTGCTCTGTGTCCACGACCAGCTGAGAAGAGAAATATTTTTGATACAAAAGAATAATTCATTAAAGGAGGTAATGAAGGCGATTTAAACCGTCCACCACAAATATATCACAGAGTGAATAAAGCTCATCGCTCTCAGTTCAGGGTCATGGTTAAATGAAATGTTGTGAAAGGTGAAAAAAAAAAAAAAAGAAAGCAACTGCACAAATGGGTCAAAAAATCTCAGTGGGGCTCAGTCAAGCCTGACAGTTTAGAATTTGACAAACAAGCAGGATAAAAGGAGAATTCTATTAACATTATGAGAAAACCCTTATGGAATAAAACACAATTTCCATGTCATTTTTTTTTTACTCATGGGCATTTACATGGTCTTAGGGAAAAATCTGACTTGGGGCTGAAACTTTGCTTATCCAATTATAGCACAAGGGATCTCTCCCTCTCACACTCATCCAAAAAGCATAGATTGTCTATGAACTGGTGTGAACAGTCTGGATAATGCAGAAATGTAGTGTCAGAGTGCAGAGCTGCAAGAGATGGCCCTTTATGCCTGAGAGTCAGCTGGTTAGAGTTCTACAGGGCTCCTAGTTGGCAAGCACAGAGAGAACCACAATCCAGAGAGGATCTACCCATCTACTAAGCAGGTCTGCACTAATCCACAAGTAGTTGGTTGTCTGCCAACCCTGTAGGGTGAGGAGTTTAACATGAAAACTGGAGTATGTGTGCTTTTGAGAGAAGTATCTTAGACCATTCTTCCCCCTTTGTTTCTTCAAAGAGAATATAAGCTGTATCTTGAGGAGACTTCCCTGGTGGTTCAGTGATTAAGAATCTGCCTTGCAATGCAGGAGCATGGGTTCGATCTCTGGTTGAGGAACTAAGATCCCACATGCTACAGGGCAACTAAGCCTCAACTACTGAGCTTTTCTGCTGCAACAATTGATCCGAAGTGCCACTATTAAAACCTTCGCCAAATAAATAAATGCTAAGTCACTTCAGTTGTATCCTACTCTTTGCTGCTGCTGCTGCTGCTAAGTCGCTTCAGTCATGTCCAACTCTTCGAGACCTCATGGGCTGCAGCCTACCAGGCTCCTCCGTCCATGGGATTTTCCAGGCAAGAGTACTGGAGTGGGTTGCCATCGCCTTCTCCGATCCTACTCTTTGCGATCCTGTGAACTATAGCCCTCCAGGCATCTCCGTCCATGGAATTCTCCAGGCAAGAGTATTGGAGTGGGTTTCCATGCCCTTCTCCAGGGGATCTTCCCAACCCAGGGACTGAACCTATGTCTCTTCCATCTTCTGCATTGGCAGGCAGGTTCTTTACCGCTAGTGCCACCTGGGAAGCCAAATAAATAATATTAAAAAAAAAAGAGAGAGAGAGACTGTATCTTGGGAAAAGGCAGAAACCATACATCAATCAGAGGGGTCTTATGGGAGGTCTCAGGCAGAGTCATTCAACAAGCAACATGTACACACTTGCTGTACATCCGTTTTAAATATAGCAAGTGTGTCCGCTGAATAACTCCATTATACAGGGATACTGTAGAGCACAGGGAACTCTGCTCAGTGTGATGTGGAAGCTTGGATGGGCAGGGAGTTTGGGGAGAGAGGATACACGTATATGTATGGCTGAGTCTCTTTGCTATGTACCTAAAACTATCACAACATGGGCAACATTGGTAACTTTCTATACTCCAATGTAAAAACTTAAAGAAACTGCAGTTGTGGTGTGGAAGAGGGGAAAGGCACTGTAAGATCTTACTATTACAGCTCCCTGAAGGATGTAAGGAAGCCCCACCCTCACATCCCTGCTGGGTGGTCTTCCAGCCTCTGTCTGGGTATTTTTGGTGCCAGCTTGCTCATCACCGTGTAAGAGTCCAATCTCTTGTTGGGTGGCTTGACTCCAAGGAATTCCTTTCCCAGATGCAGCCAGCCCCTTGATGATATATAAACGGGCTTCCAGTCTCTTTCGGGAAAACACACAACACATCTGTTACACACGACAGCCTTCCCGACATTCTGTCTCTCACTCAGGGTCCTTTCCTTTCGATTTGGATTGAGCCTTGTAGTTTGCTCAAATGACCATATCCCAAGCCGACTGAGATGGAAGAAAAAGGAATGGAAATCTGGTGACTCTCTCCCTTCCCTTCTTCTCTCTCTTCCACACTCAATTTTCCTTTTTCTGAACTATTTGAGAATAAGTTATAGACATTCACAATTGTGGATTTCCTAGAAACAAAAATATTCACTTACCTAAGCATAAATTATCAAAATCCAGCAATATCCACTTACATAATACTATGTGTGGTTGCATGCTCAGTCACTCAGTTGTGCCCCACTCTTTGAAATCCCGTGGACTATAGCCAACCAAGCTCCTCTGTCCTTGGGATTTTCCCATCAAAAATATTGGAATGCGTTGCTTTCTGCATCCCCAGGGATCCTTCTCCAGGGGATCTTCCCGACCAGGGATCAAACCCAGGTCTCCTGCACTGCAGGTGAATTCGTTACCACTGAACTGGGAAGAAACTGTGTAATTAAGTGTGCTAGTCGCTCAGCCTTGGTGGCCTCATGGACTCCTGACAGGCTCTTCTATCCATGAGATTCTCCAGAAAGGAAGACTGCAGTGGGTGGCCATTCCCTTCTCCAGGGCATCTTTCTGACCGAGAACTGAACCCAGGTCTCCTGCATTGCAGGCAGATTCTTTACCGTTGAGCCAGCAGGAAAGCAGCACTGGGTTAATCTAAACACCTTATTCAGATTTTACCAACTGCTTCACTGATGCCTTATGTAGGAAAAGAAAAAAAAT
>SJYX01022691.1:264838-288831 GCA_006410675.1 Oreotragus oreotragus
CTGAAGGGACTTATCACTCATGCCCACATGGTAGAGATGATTATTTGCAAAGTAGATTTCAACTTGTCAAGGATCATGCTGGCTGCCACTGGAGGGGAGTATCCCAGGGCATGAGAGGAGGAGGAGTTAGGGCAAGGGGAGAAGTCAGACCATGGGAGGCGAGGCAGGAGATGCTGATGGCTTTGGCTGGTGAGAAGCAGTTTTTAGTCACTCAGTTCGATTGTGACCCCATGAACTATAGTCCACCAGGCTCCTCTGTCCATGGGATTTCCAACAGGCAAGAGTACTGGAGTGGGTTGCCACTTCCTTCTCCAGGGGATCTTCCCAGCCCAGGGATGGAACCCATGTCTCCTGTATTGCAGGCAGATTCCTTACCACTGAGCCACCAGGGAGGCCCAGTGAGAAGCAGATCTAGAGCTTAAACCCAGGACCGTTTCTTCCTTGAGCGCCTCTTCCACTAGAACATCTCATTTTGTTATTGTGAGAATTGTTTCTAGGACTCTGCTGTGAGTGAGCAGTGGTCTCCTAAGATCTTTCCAGATTCTTATGAGATTTTATGATCCTAATGATGCCTCCTGGCATCCTCCTAGCTCACTTACCGAGTGTTTACTATTAGGCCCTCATCTTATGTATAACTCATTTAATTCAGACACAGTCTTTATCAGAGAGCTTTTGATAGCATCTCTTCTTTACAGGTAAGGAGGTTGAAAAGAGGTACAGTAACTCACCAGGGTTCCGAGTTGCACAGTTAGTCCCTGTCAGCCCAGGATTTCTTTTTTTTTTTTTTTGGTTTGTTTTTTTGTTTCAACATTAAACTTTTTTTAAACGCTAGGGTATAGCCAGTTAACAATGTTGTGGTAGTTTTAGGTGAATAGCAAAGGGACTCAGCCATACATATACACGTATCCATTCTCCCCCAAATTCCTGTTCCATCCAGGTTGTCACATAACATTGAGCAGCGTTCCCTGTTCTCTGCAGTAGGTTATCCATTTTGAATATAGCAGTGTACATGGTCTTTCCAAACTCCCTAACTATCCCTTCTCCCCCGGCCACTGCAAATTCATTCTCTAAGTCTGTGAGTCTCTTTCTGTTTGGTAAATATGTTCATTTGTATCATTTCTTTTTAGATTCCACATATAAGGGGTGTCATACAATATTTCTCCTCTGTCTGACTTTACTCAGTATGGCACTCTCTAGGTCCATCCATGTGGCTGCAAGTGGCATTATTTCCTTCTTTTTATGGCTGAGAAGTACCCCATTGTGTACACACACCGCATCTTCTTTATCCACTCCTCTGTCGATGGACATTTAGATTGCCTCCACGTCTAGGCTATTGTGAACAGGGCTGCAGTGAGCATCGGGGTGCAGTCAAGGATTTGAATTCAGATGGCCTTGCTCTGATCTGAGCTGTGTGCTATCCTCTATTTCACTTATGTATTATGAAAGTAGGATATTTATCATCCCACAGCTGACTCAATGATATTAAATGTGAGTTGAATAGTTTAAGCACTCTTGTATTTCATCATCTTTTTCAAGTAGAAGGTGGATGATTTGGAGTTATGGGAAGAGTGCACCTATAGATGTCACCTTTGCCCCAATTCTGAGATATTTGCCCACAGAGATCCTCTATCTTGGAGTCTTATCATTTGATGATATACAACACAAGTGGCTACCCTGCATTTGCAGGCGCTGGAGGGTGCATGCCTACTTACATTTTGTGTCCTGAGCCCCTTCTTGCCTCACCTGGGTCTTGGTCATGATGCATTAAGACTAGGAAAATGTGGGCAAGAGATCCAGGCATTTCTGTTCCAATAACTTGGACTCAAGGATCATCTTTATTCTCTTGTTAATTTTTATTGGAATATGGTTGCATTTGGAGTAGGAAATGGCAATCCACTCCAGGGTTCTTGCCCGGAAAACACCACGGATGGAGGAGCCTGGCTGGTTACAGTCCGTGAGGTCACCAAGAGTGGACACAACTGAGCACGTGTGCACACAGTTCCTTTACGGTCTTGTTTCCTTTCTGTTGTACAGCAAAGTGAGTCAGCCACACACACACACGTCCCTTCTTTTCTGGTTTCCCTCTCATTTAGGTCACCTGGAGCACTGAGTGGAGCTTCCTTAGCTTCCCAGTAGGTTCTCATTAGTGGTCTGTCTTACACATAGTATCTGATACATAGTATCAGATCACCTTCAAATTCATAAATGTTTTCTCCAGAGTAGAGCAGACACCCAATATAACAGTATCCCTAATGTCTAGGTTTCTGTAGACACCATCACCCAAAGTCAGTTCATGGCATGGCCTAATCCAAGAGGGCACTTGGACTTGACTCCATTCTTTCACTTGCTTTTCACCTGCACCATCCCACACCAAGTAAAACATTGTTTCCATTGTCAGCAATAATACCAATGACAGTCATAGACCTGGCTTCCAGAGTACTGCCAGGTTTGAGCAAGTTTCCTGGCCTGGACTTGGCTCCATATCTCCTAAGGGTGTAACTCAGAGTATTACCTCTGATCAGTCATCCACCTCACCCGCCTCTCTTTATCGTCCACATTCAGTTCTCTCTTTTTCCAATCCTCATAGCTTTCACTAAGCACTTGAAACTATTTGAGCAGTCCCAGTGATGAAGTGGGCTTCTTGGGTAACACAGATGGTAAGGATCCACCTGCAATGCAGGAGACCTGGCATCGATCCCTGGGTTGGGAAGATCCCCTGGAGAAGGGAAAGGCTACCCACTTCAGGATTCTGGCCTAGAGAAGTCCATGGACAGAGGAGCCTGGTGGGCTACAGTTGCAAAGAGTCGTGCTTGACTGAGTGACTAAGTCTTACGTTCGGTGATGAAATAGCCTCAACTAATTTATTTTCCATGGAAAGTGTTTCCTGCTGTTGGTATTTTCTGAGGACACTGAAGAGAGATAGCATTGTTTTCTCCTTTATGATGTGGACCAGTTTTAAAGCCTTTATTGAGTTTGTTACAATATTGATTTTGTTGCTTTTATGCTTTGGATTTTTGATTGCAAGGCGAGTGGGATCTTAGCTCTCTGACCAGGGACTGAACCCACACCTTCCGCACTGGAAGGTGAATCTTACCCGCTGGACCACAAGGGAAGTCCCAGGCATTCTTGATTGTATGAAGAACTTTCTGTTTTGAAAGTTGGCCTACTTTTATTTCACTCTGGAGTCATTTGGGTGGCTTGAATCCACGGCTTACATTTTATTTAATTTTTTCGCTCCATGTTCTTTCCTGTGGGGCTGCCTGTAATGTGGGCCTGCAGGTGCTAGGCAGGGAATCACTGCAGACAGTCCCTGCTCTGTGGCATGTTCTAAAGCATCCTCCATAGCCTCCTATGACTTACTGGCCTCAGAGCTTACTGGAAGCCCTTTAGGAATATCACGCTGGAGGCTTTCATGAATCAATTCTCTGTACCAAATTCAGGAGACAAAATGTTTGCTAAGACACTGAGGAACTCGGCCATGCTTTTGCCAAAGAGACCCTGACCACTCCCAACTTTCTCTCTCTCTCGCTCACTTTAGTATACTTGTTCTTACATTTTTCACGGTGCCTGAAAAGCAGGATCTTGTCATGTTCCATCAGTATCAAAATGTTACCTCTTGCAAACTCAATTTTTCTTCGCTTTGTCTTGCTACCAAGAGGGACCAACACTGTGGAAGCGCTTTGAGAAGAGGCATGCTATTTAATTTAGGCGCTTGGGATTCTCTTAATCTTTCTTCTGATTTCATATTTTATATTTTCCTTGATATTTCCCCCTCAGATAATAGCTGAAAGAGACCAGTAAGACTTCTATCAGTTCAGCACTCATTTTCTAATCTAGGGGATAATTCACAGTGACACATGGATGGTTGAACGAAGATGCCATTTCCTTTCCTTCCCTCAGCTCTTCTAGACAATGTCTTACCTTAGGTGCAGCCTCCATTGAAAATCTTTCAGGTGTATTTTCAGACTTAATTCACTCCAGTAATATATGAGCTGTAAAAGAGAAATAAAACTGTAGATGATAGACTGGACCAAAGCAGATTCTACATTAGACAAAATGCTATGTTAGAATGTTCAGATTAGATGGTCTACCTTAAGGGTATGTACTGTGCATTTAGGCTGTGTGCAGTTCATTACCTAAAATACCATCGTAGCAAAGGGACTCTGCACAAGATGGTGGCGTCTGATAGGATATTCTCTTTGCTTAGAACTGCCTGGATGACCAAAGTCTGGAGCCTGTCATCTCCATTGTTCTTCAGATCCTGAGACAATGCTACCCTAAGAGTCCGCTTCCCTTGGTCACAGCCAGCAGCGCTTATTCTTTTCCAGTCCCTGGGATCGTCACCTCTGAAGCTCCACGTGTTCTAACTGAAGGTAAATATGTGGATATACAGATCTTCCTGTGGCTCAGTGGTAAAAAGTCCACCTGCCAATGCAGCAGAGGCGGGTTTGATCCTTGGGTCGGGAAGATCCCCTGAAGGAGGAAATGGCAGCCCACTCCAGTATTCTTGCCTGGAGAATCCCATGGACAGAGAAGTCTGGCAGACTGCAGTCCACAGGGTCACGAAGAGTCAGACACAACTGAGTGACTAAGCACATACACAATGTGTGGGTAGTTATTCTGTACTCATTTTGCAAGCTCTAAGCTTTATGATGAATTTTTGCATTTGGATAATATTTCAGAGGAATGTGGATGAAAGTAGAATCAGGGTTTGTTTGTTTTTTTGTTTTTTTTTTTTACTTTTTACAGATTAACCATGATTATCTAATAAGCTAATTAGAGAGATGAATGAAAAGGCAAAATTTTCATAATACCAAGCTCATTAATTTTGTCCTTTATTATTAATTGTTGCCAGTTTGCATCACTGACTCGATGGACATGAGTTTGAGTAGGCTCCAGGAGTTGGTGATGAACAGGGAAGCCTGGCATGCTGCAGTCCATGGGGTCACAAAGAGTCGGACACTACTGAGTGACTGAACTGAACTGAACTGATGGAATGACTGTATAGTCATCTCAGCTGACTACAAAAAAAAAAATTCTATTTCCAGTCCCATGATGGAGTCCCTCCACTGTAGAGACTGCTTCTGGAATGAATTTTCCCTAAGGATGGAATTGAAGTCAAACTTTTGCTGTTTACCACCTTTTGCTGTTTGCCACTCCCACAGTAGTCATGCTAGAATACTTAACAGTGTGATTGTCCATGTCCAAGAAGATTTTGTTGTCAGAAGGTTCTAGTGGTTTTCAATTTTGTCCTTTTTGCAGGGAATAGATTTTCTGTAGGCATCATCTTGTTGCAACAACACTGGATGCTTTCTTTGGACTTTTGTTTTAAACAAGTTCCTTTGTACTAAAACTAGGGAGTCAGTCAAAGTGCTGTCGACATTACAGCAGCTTGACATGTATGTGATCACTAAACTCTGGCAATGTTAGTTGCATAACTACTTCTATATCGGGTAGAGGAAGCCAGAATGGTCCACGTGCCTGCTGAGTCGCTCAGTCGTGTCCAAATCTTTGTGACCCCATCAACTATAGCCTGCAAAGCTCCTTTTTCCATGGGCTTTTCCAGGCAAGAATACTGGAGTGGGCTGCCATTTCCTCCTCCAGGGGATCTTCCCAACTCTGGGACTGAACCTGCGTCTCCTGCATTGCAGGCATATACTTTACTGCTTGAGCCGTCTGGGAAGCCATGTGTCATTTTATTCTGCATTCGTTTTGCATTCAGTGTTGGGCAGCACTTTAGACTTCATGAAATAGTGCTCTTGTGTGCCTATATTTGCACACATTCAATAATTGCTAGCCTGTGTTNTACTTTACTGCTTGAGCCGTCTGGGAAGCCATGTGTCATTTTATTCTGCATTCGTTTTGCATTCAGTGTGGGGCAGCACTTTAGATTTCATGAAATAGTGCTCTTGCGTGCCTATATTTGCACACATTCAATAATCGCTAGCCTGTGTTGAGGTCTTGTGCACTTAATAATAGCCTCCTAGTTGTAAGAAAAAGTACTAACAGTTGTGTTCTGAGAATTGCAACCCACCTCTGTAAGCACTTTAGACTTCATGAAATAGTGCTCTTGTGTGCCTATATTTGCACACATTCAATAATCGCTAGCCTGTGTTGAGGTCTTGTGCACTTAATAATAGCCTCCTAGTTGTAAGAAAAAGTACTAACAGTTGTGTTCTGAGAATTGCAACCCACCTCTGTTTTTTTCCCCCACTTAGAAGATTATGAAGATGATGGTGAGGAAGAGGAGGACAAAGACTCAGACTCTGAAGATGTGAAAGAGGAAGTGGGTACACTTGCCCTTGATTCAGATGCTCTCCACATTCACAGTTCTCAAGGGAAAAGGCCCATTTCTATGTTCAGCTGAACCCAGAGTAAATTTTAAGGACACACTTCTCTGCTTCCCTGGTAGCTCAGCTGGTGAAGAACCTGCCTGCAGTGCAGGAGATCCTGGTTTGACTCCTGGGTCGGGAAGATCCCCTGGGAGAAAGGATGGGCTTCCCACTCCAGTATTCTTGGGCTTCCCTGGTGGGTCAGCTGGTACAGAATCCGCCTGCAATGTGGGAGACCTGAGTTCAATCCCTGGGTTGGGAAGATCCCCTGGAGAGGGAAACGGCTACCCACTCCAGTATTCTGGCCTGGAGAATTCCACGGAGTGTATGGTCCAGGGAGTTGCAAAGCGTCGACACGACTGAGCAACTTTCCCTTTGCTCTTCCACCCTGGGGGCCCAAAGATACTGATGCTCAGATAATGACTGCTACTGTTGCCATTTTCATCTTGGTAGGTCCTGTGCAATCTCATTGTCACATCAGAGGCTATCCATTAGGAAGGCACTAGTATTCCATCAGGATGAGCCTCAGGTAGACACTCCTGGTTGGTGTATTTAATAAGTGTGAATGGCATTCAGGCAGAGTCCATGGAAAGATTTTCTAGGAAACTTTCTGGGGGATCTCCAGTATCTTTGTAAGTTAGCCTTTTCTACTCACTCTGTACACACAGGACCACTGTGTTGTGCAGCTCCATTTACCCTGGAGTCGATGTGAACTGTATTCCTTTGGGTTGTATTGTGAACATCCTAACCAGTAGGTGAGTAATGTCTGTCGGTCTCTATTACTGCTAACCTGTGCTATAGAGTGGAGGTCAGCAAACTTTCTATGAGAGGTCAAATGATCATCGCTCTAGGCTTCTTGGACCGTTCAGTCTCGGTTGCAATGACTCAGCTTTGCTGTTGTAGCACAAAGGCAGCTGTAGACAGAGGTGCAAACAATAGGGAAGGTGGGGCACAGTCTACTGACTGCACTTCTAGGAAAGACTTTCTGAACGCTGGCACTGTTGGCATTCGACCAGATAATTCTTAGTTGTGGTGGCTTGTCTTGTGCATTGTAGGGTGTTTCGTAGGATCCCTGACCTCAGTGTGCAAGCTGCTGGTGACACCCACCACTTGACCCCTCAGTCATGAACAAAACTGTCCCTGTTGTTTAGTCACCAGATCATGTCCGACTCTTGGCGACCCCATGGACTGCAGCCCTCAGAGCTCCTCTGGGATTCTCCAGGCAAGAACACTGGAATGAGCTGTCATTTCCTTCTCCAGGCGATCTTCCTGACCTAGGGATCGGGATTAAACCTGAGTCTTCTGTATTCTCGAGTCACCCGAGAAGCCCAAAACTGTCTCTAGGACTTGCCACATATCTCTGGGCGGGGTGGGGGGCGGTCACCGTGTGATTGAGAACTTCAGCTCTAGAAAAATGATAATTCATCTAAGAGTTATAATCATATCTCCATTTCTGTTGGTGGCTATGAACAAGCTCCTTCCAGTTACAGTTCCTTAATTTTGACACCGGGGAAATAAGACTGAAAAGCATGCACTAGCTTTTATGACATTCCTGGAGATGAAGTCCGAGATTAAAAATCTGCCTATCTATCTGTTTATCATCTATCATCTGTATGTCTATCTATCTCATATCTATTTATGTACCTACCTATACGTCTGTCATCTATATTTGTTGATATATCTATCATTTACCTACCTTTCTGTTATGTATATGTCTATTTACCTGTCTCATGTATATCTGTCTATCAACCTACCTACCTACCTATCATCTCTATCTGTAGTTCTATGTATTTTACCTTTATCTGTCTATATATTTATCTATCTACCTATCTATCATCTATATGTCAATTTATATATCTCACATCTACCTACCTATCTATATCTGTCTACTTAGCTCACCTGTATCTGTCTGTTCATCTATCTAGCCATCCATCATTCCATCCTCCTCTCTCCCTTCTCTTCCACCTACATATCTACCTAGAGAGAAAGGGACTTTTTGCATTCTCTATCATAATAATCACCCACCTTACTATTAATAGTACAAGACATAGAGGGTCTACCTCTTAGCGAAGTCTCTAGGTTAAGGCTGTTACTAATATTGTGGTGTGCTCAGGGTTTTGCTGATGAACAGAATCATTTCTGAAGTCATCAGAAGCAAATTGGCTCTTTGCTGCTGCTTGCCAGTGCAGGCCTATGGAGAACTTGCTGAATTATTTTGAATAATACTGTGCTGCTGCAGTCATTCATCAATGCCACTTTCCCTCCCCTCTTGCGGGCTCTTTGATAACTGAATGTTTGATGCGGAGTGTCAGGAATCTCTTGTATCTGATATGAAGGGACAAGTTGCAGACTGGTGCCTGACTTCACACAGCATGGGGTTGTGGTGTGGGGAGCTCTCAGACCATCTCCCTACTCCCACCCCTGGCTCTGCAGATGATGGTGGGTTGGGATGGAGTGGAATCTAAACAAATAAATAAATCCAGCTGGGAAGGAAGCATAAGACAAATGAGTGAGGCCCTGGAAATAATTCATCAAGAGCCTTCAAGCCAAGGAGAAGGTGAGAAGTTAGTGTGTGAGCATGCATTGTAGAGAAACAGAGGAACACTGGAGTAAGGGCTTGATTCTGAGGGTGTTGCAAGAGTCGGGGAACCGGTGCCCCAGCAAACTTGTTTTCCCCAGGAGAAGCCAGCAACATTTTCTCCTAGATATGTGGCCAAGCCTTCCCAGGTGATGCTAGTGGTAAAGAACCTGCCTGCCAATGCAGGAGACGTAAGAGATGCAGGTTTGATCCCTGGGTCAGGAAGATCTCCTGGAGGAGGAAATGGCAGCCCACTCCAGTATTCTTGTCTGGAGGATCCCATGGACAGAAGAGCCTGTCGGGCTCTGGTCCATAGGGTCGAAAAGAATCAGACATGAGTGAAGAGACACAGCAGCAGCAGCATATGGGCAAGAAACCAAGAGTATTTATTTCTGGTCAGAGAAGTAACCCAGGCCTTTATTTATGGCCTTTTCATTAGAAAAATCTTAGTCACTAATCGGGAGAAGTCTGTTAGAAAGAATTATTAAAAGGAACTTCTTATATCTGTAAAGGGTCTCGAGTGTGAATAGTCAGATGCTGTTCTTTGATTGAAAAGTGTCATCATAAGGAAGGAGAAATTTACAATGAATATCAACTGGGAGGTGGCCATGATTTTTCTTCATGAAAATAAACATTAGATTTAGATAGACCCTGGAGAAGAGGATGTATAGAGTGAATTCAAGCTCTTCCTTCCCTTTTTCCTCCTCTTAAACTTTTTATTTCTTTCAGATATTTTCTTGGATATGATTCATGTGTACAGCAGCATGCTAATTTCTTAGGGATGATATTATACAAAAGCAAATGAGACAGTTTTTATCTTCAAAGAAATCAGTCTGGTCAACTTGGGGATTGTCTCTGCCAGAGTTCAAATTAGTCTCTTCAAAAAGGTGTTGAACTCAAATCTAATACTGGCCAAAGTCAGTATTGGAAAGGTCCAGTCTGAGGAAGAAGGACCTTATCTGGGTTGTATGGGTTCCAGAATCCCTAAATGATGAAACTTGTCTGGGTTGCTGTGAGTGCAGAGAAGTTGGTCTACTGACAAATAAATATAAATGGTATTTATAAAATATGGAAGGAGTTGACAACCTGACTGAATACCTGGAGATTCAGAGGTCAAAATTCAATTTTTAAAGATCAGAAGGGATCTCTGGGGGAATTCCCTGGTGTTCCAGTAGCTAAGACTCCGAGCTCCCAGTGCAGCGGGCCAAGGTTTGATCGTTGGTTGATCAGGGAACTAGATCACACATGCTGCAACTAAGAGCTGGTGCAGCCAAATAAATAAATAAATAAATAAATATTTTTTAAAAAGTAATGGTCTCTTACAAGTACTCCACTTTACTATTACACCGAGAAAGGCATCATAGACAATATATAAATGAATGGGCATGGTTGCATTACGATAAAACTTTATTCACAAACAAGCAGTGGGTCATCAGTCGTGACCTATGTACATAGCTGTGATTAGTTGTGGTCATCAGTTGTGACCCTATGTACCATAGTCCGCCAGGCTCCTCTCTCCATGGGGTTCTCCAGGCAAGAATGCTGAAGTTGGTTCCCATGCCCTCTTCCAGGGGATCTTCCTGTCTCAGGGAATTGAACCTGCGTCTCTTATGTCTCCTGCATTGGCAGGTGGGTTCTTTACCACTAGCACCATCTGGGAAATCCATAGATTGCTAACTTCTGCTCTAATGCTAAGTAGATCACCTAGTTAGGCTGAAATTCATGAGCTACTGAACACTCTTCACACCAGACATACTGGCCTTACTTGCTGGTGGGGAGATGCTTCTCAATGCTTGCCAGGTTGCATTTCTTTTGGTGCCACCTCAGGGCATGGTTGAGGCTGGAGCAGAGATGGTGGAAGCAAAGAGGATCTGACAGATGAAGCTGGAAAGGATAAGTCTTGGGATCTCTAATACCAGGCTAAGGAATTTGGGTCTGAAAATATCATTATATCAACCTCATGGGAATCGTATTTCTTTTAATTTAAAGTTTGGAGGGAAATTGCAGAAGATGGATGAAATATTGCATTTTTATCCCCTGAATCAGGAACATAAACATTTATTTTTAAAATTTACTTGATTTAGGGAAGACTAATCTAAACTCTCAGGACTCTCAGATTTTTCCTTAACTAAAAAAATAGACTCCTAAACTATAGGGTAGAATCCGCACTTCTCCCTTCCACCCCATTTTATTAGGGAAACTTGATCTAGGAGAAGCACAGAGAGATGAAGAGATTAAACTGTTTGATTCTTGATGTCCTTTCTCTGTATAAATCTATGACCTTTGGAAAATAGAGAAGTGTTTGGAGGAAAGTCACCATCGGTATAAAACTATTATGAAATGATGATCTAGAAGAAGAAGAATAAAGGGTCTGGGATTATTCAGTCCAATGAAGAAATGGCTGGTGGTGACTTGGTAAACTTTTAGAAGTACAAAGAGATAAAGGTGTAGCCGGAGGTTACAGCCACCACCTCAGAGCCTGGGATGCCGGAAGCCAGCACGGGAGATCCCACCCATGACAAGGTCATGCGGAGGAGACCTGACAGGCGAGGTGGATCAGGACTCGAGGGATGCCCTGGACCTGCTCGAGCATCTACCCCAAACCAAAATCTGTCTGTCTACTGTATACTATATTATGCCTTTCACCAACTCTTGTGACATTAACAGGGGGCTATCCCCGACCACCTTTCTCTGGAGAAAATCAACTTAGGGCTCTAGATGATAAGTCTCCTGGGCATGAAAGGAGCATTTCAATTCAATCCCCCCTGTTAGCATTCTAGCTTGGTTGGCAGGTTTATCCAGACTCTTGCAACTACGCATATGATTGTTCACAAACCATGACACGGGAAGCCTAAGCATTCTAAAAATATAGAGTCCTTTGAGGGGTGAAAAAGTTTTATTAAAATAATACTGGTGAAGCGTTTCATTGTTGAGCCAATGCTTGCTGCCAAGTTCCCATATCCCTTATGCATTGTGTGCCTGGGGGTGCATTAGTTAAAATGTAAGAAAAACAAATAGTAGCCTTGGTATTAACCACATCAGACCTTTGAGCTAATAAGTTTTGTTGTTGTTGTTGTTATAACCCACTGCACCTTTGTTCCCTGAGAATATAACTCTGTTTAGTACTTTCTGAGATTGACACAGATTAGAGGTATAAAGAAAAAACACTTCAAGGGAAAACAAGTTTTCTAGTTGATCAACCTTTATCAAAAAAAGGGTCATAAAATGTCAACAGGCCTCCAAGGCCAGAAGATAATGTACACAACATAAGATCCATAAGACCCTTGTTTATGGGAAAGGTATGCAGAAAGTATCCTGGTTTCGATAAGGGCAAAACTGCTGGAATGTTTGAGCTGACTGTCTGACTTTGCATCTTTCATTTTCATCTATGTACAAGTCAGGGTATAAAAGCTCTTTTTGAAAATAAAGTTACGGGCCTCGCTCACCGAAGCTTGGTCTCCCTGTGTCATTCTTTTGTTTGCCAGTGCCGTTCATCCTGAGGGTATCCCTGGACTCTGCTGAGGCTGAACCCCAGCACTGGGAGTTACAGCATTGTCTTGACTCCTCCAGTCTTCCTCTTATACTTTATGCTTCAACCACCTTCTTTCTATGCAAAAGTTTTTTAAAAACTATTTTGTTGAATTATAGTTGATTTATCAGGTGGTGTTAATTTCTTGTGTACAGCAAAGTGATTCAGTTATATATTCATAAACATTCTTGTTCTGCATGTGAGTGTATACGTTCATCCACCCACCTTCCTTCTGTAAGCAAATTTAAGCTTTTTTTTTGTTGTTGTTGTTAGTAATTCTTTTCCTCAAGTTTTTGCCTAGTTAGCCCTTATGATCATTTAGGTCTAGTTAAAAAGTGACTTCCTCAGCTTCTTGTACCCCAGCCTCACTCATAATCACTCTACCCCCTTTCATTCTTCCCATGACATATATCACTGTTTGAAGTCACCTTGTTCATGCATTTGCTTTCTTAATTCCTGTCTCCCTTCTCTCACTAGAAGGCAAGTTTTATGGAATCATGGACCTTGGTCTGTTCCATTATCTCTGGGTCTCAGTACCTAGGCTAGTACCCTTTCATAGTTGGTGCTCATTAAATATTTGTGAAAAGAATTATTTAAATGGGTAGATAGATGAATAAATACGGCAATTACAATTATGTTGAAGAAAGTGGTGATGAGATAAAAGCAATTCTTTTATATTGTTTACCCAGTTCATCTCATTTTGCATAAATTATTTATTTGTGATGAATGTTGATAAATACTGATGTGAGTGCTGAGAAAAATTATCTTCTTTCTTTTTATTTAAGAAATACAATCTTACATATTAAATTATCCTTGATTAGGCTAGCCCTATAATTTGGAGGCAAGAGAATTGTACACATGATTCTGAAGAATCACATCTGTAGCTTGTCTTGATATTTCTCAGGATGGCATATGTTCTGAATAAATATATGCATGTTGGTAACATATGTTTTGAATATTCCATTGCAGGATGATGACTTGGAAACAGATGTGAACAAGCTGAGCTCCAAACCTGGTCTTGATCGACCTGAAGAAGAACTAATGCAATACAAGGCAATGTGTCTTGAGCTCTCCTGCAGCTTTGAGGTAGGATGTCAGCTGTGGTTCTGCTCCTTGGTGATGCCCATGGGTTCTTTGCAGGTGCTGGGAGGCCAGACAGGTTTCCACAAGGAAAGCATCACTCATTTTTAGCAGTCTGCTTATGGGATCTTTCTGAAAGAGGAGCATAAGGCTAAACACAAACGTGAGAAGGTGGCCAAGCCACAAATGCATGCAAGAGTTCTACTGTATGACACTGGGACCTAGGAAGGAAGTAGGATGAAGGCTCATATTGCAGCCTGTTGTCTGGTGGGCAAGGTGCCTACCCCCAGACACTGATAAGCAAATGAAATCTTGGTGATTTAATTGTCCCCTTGTCAAAATGGAAAGGTTGTACTCCTCGGCTTTCTGAAGGTGACCAGCCTGATTCTAGGGTTTCTTTGTTAGTGGATACAAATCAAGAACCTTATACCTACTTCCCTGGTGGCTCAGAGGTTAAAGCGTCTGCCTCCAATGTGGGAGACCTAGGTTCGATCCCTGGGTTGGGAAGATCCCCTGGAGAAGGAAATGGCAACCCACTCCAGTATTCTTGCTTGGAGAATCCCATGGACTGAGGAGCTTTGTGGGCTGCAGTCCACGGGGTCACAAAGAGTCGGACATGACTGAGTGACTTTACTTACTTACTTACTTATACCTAGTGATGTCAGTTCAGTGACTAGTTGCTGCTGCTACTGCTGCTCCCACCTAATTTTAGACCTACTTTTGGACCTCCATTCTTTTCTTATGATTCTTAATAAAGCATGAATTTAGCCACTTCTAAGAGTATAAGCTAAGTCACTTACAGAAGAGAGTTAACATACTGTATTTTGCTCTAGAAAGCAGAAGGGGATCAGTGGGTAAAAGTTTCAGGGAAGGAAATTTTAATTAACTGTAGAAAAGAATATCTTAAAAATAATCAAAATCACCCAGAAATGCAAAGAAGCACCTCGGGATGCAAGGAAGCTTCTGTAAGTGTTTTGTTTGCCTAGACTGTCAGTTCTTGAGGTGTTGCAGGAGGCATTCATGTAGAATGTACTACACCCACTGAATGCCCCTTCCAAATGTGAGTTGCTCGGATTCTACCATTTCTTTGACTCTTGAAGCTTAGACTTTCATTGACTGACCTTGGAAAAAGCTTTCCAGTTGACAGGATTTATGCTTAGCTCTGTGCCCAGAGAGTAAGGACAGGGATCGGATTGCATTCTCTATTGGAAGGAAACAATGACACATTCCTTTCCGCTTTTAACCTGAAGGAACTGGAGGCCAAGCCTGGAGATGATCTGGATTCTGATGAGACTGAGTGTGCCAATCACCATCACATTCCGACTGCTGCCTCCCCAGAGGGGTTTTGCTTGAATAAGGACCAAATCTCCGGGAGACAAGAAAAAGAAGTCCCGGTGCAAACCTCTCTTCTGAGCAGGGTGAAGATGGGGAGGTCCAACATACATCTAACTTCCAAAAGAGGATCTGGGATGAATTCATACAGAAATGTACACTCTAATGGTCCTGGGATAGGTTCTTCTGGAAGTGACGTCTCAGACATTCAGGCATCCTTCCTAGAGGATGCTTGGGACATGAATGTAATTACCTGCCCAAGGATAAATGCTTCCTTTTCCAACTCCACTAAGACTAGAGAAACTGCTGAATTCATAGATCAGCTCCTGCAGACACATCTGAAGCCTATGGTCTTCCATGACCCCTATCTTTACATGGCCAAAGCCAGGAGAACCAGATCTGTGGCTGACTTCACCATGATGGCATTTCCTGATTTCTGGGGACATTGTCCACCTCTCTCTGCCCAGCCTATGTTGCAACGTAAATGTGGAATCCAAAGGTGATGGTGTTACTAACTTGGGAGCTATGTGTTTTTTTTTTTTTTCTTTAGTAAATATTTTTTGTAGGTGGAATGGTTGGTGTAGATAATTCTGTTATCTTCAAGAAAGTGAGCATTAGTCAGGAGTATCTGAAAACCCTTAAGGACAAGCTTCCTTGATGGTCCAGTGCTTAGGACTTTACCTTCCAATGCAGGGGGTGCTGATTCAATCCCCAGTCTGGGAGCTAAGCTCCTGCATGCCAAAACACTAAAGCATAAAAACAGAAACAATATTGTAACAAATTCAACAAAGACTTTAAAAATGGTCCACATAAAAAACAACAACAACAACAACAAAAAACAAAAAACAAAAACTCAAGACCCTTAAGAAAAATTTTGCCAAGTATACAAGCTTGTCTCCCTAGTAGGGCATTTCAGAACCGAGCATAGAGTGATAGACATGCAAGTAAAAAGTGAAAGTGTTGGTTATTCAGTCATGTCTGACTCTTTGTGACCCCATGGACTATGATCCACCAGGCTCCTCTCTCCATGGGGTTCTCCAGGCAATAGTACTGGAGTTGGTTGTCATGCCCTCCTCCAGGTAGTAGATGTGTGTCTGCAAAATGAGTTTCTTAGATGATTCAAATGCAACTGCTTAGCTCCTGTCCATTGCAAATCCTACAAAAGGAAAAGATTATCTAGTCCACCAAACACTGGGATCATTCCTTAAAGGAAGTTCCTCAGGAAAACAAACAAATAAACAAGAGTGGATTGTTTGGGATCACTTTTCTCATTCACTGCAAATTGGAGTCTGATCTCTCGATGCTAGGGTGTGGTGGACCTCCATGCAACAGCCCCAACCTTACAGAACCTGACGTGGCTTGGGGAATAGTTTGGCTGCATCACTGAGGGTTGTAAGGAAAAAAATGCATCTTCCTGGGAAGAAACTTTGGGTAATGGATTATTCCCAGCATGCATGGAAGGGAGTTTGTCTTGGGAATGGCCTGCTGCTGCTGTTGTTGTTAAGTCGTTTCAGTCGTGTCTGACTCCGTGCGACCCCATAGACGGCAGCCCACCAGGCTCCCCCGTCCCTGGAATTTTCCAGGCAAGAATACTGGAGTGGGTTGCCATTTCCTTCTCCAATGCATGAAAGTGAAAAGTCAAAGTGAAGTCGCTCAGTCCTGTCCGACTCTTAGCGACCCCATGGACCGCAACCTTCCAGGCTCCTCCATCCGTGGGATTTTCTAGGCAAGAGTACTGGAGTGGGATGCCATTGCCTTCTCTGTGGGAATGGCCTAGTGAGATTAAAAAGAAAATTTCTAAAGCCAAGGGGAAAAAACCTATCTTCATGGAAAAAAAATTGAGTATATATGCATTAAATCTATGCAATAAAGTGTGCATAGCAGTAAGTTTTATTAACTTATATTCAAGTTCATCAGCAAATTGATGGTGGACCCCAAGAAAAAAGTGCTCCTGCTTTGTCTTTTGGCTGACATCTCTGACCTCTGACATCTCTGACCTTATCTTTATGCTCTATTTCCCGAGAGACCCACTGCAGGGCCTGGCTCACCTCCACAATCCCCTGTCCAGGACACTCTCCCCTGAATTCAAGCCTCGTGTTGACCTATCCTTCCTCTTCTCCTCCCGCTCCCTACCACAGAGGCCTGGAATGGAAATTTAGGGAGGGAATCTGAAAGATCCTCAGGCTGCCTTCCTCTCTGGTACTTCCGTCTCCTGGATATGGCTGTTTCTTGGGCTTCTCAGGTGGCACAGTGGTAAAGAATCCACCTGCTAACGCAGGAGACACAGGAGACATGGCCTTGATCCCTAGATCGGGAAGATCCCCTGGAGGAGGAAATGGCAACCTATTCCAGTATTTCTGCCAGGAGACTGCTATGGACAGAGGAGCCTGGTGGGCTGCAAAGAGTCAGATTGACTGAGCACACTTTGCTGTTTCTTAGACAAAAGATGTTTCTTAGACATAATCTTTTGGAGTAGACAGAACCGTGGAGTATAAATGACACAAAAGTTTAAGGTCTTACTGGCACCTCCTCGACCTTGAGGAGGCTAAGTCAGCAACCCTGATGTCTCCTGTCTTAGTGCAAAGGACCCTCTTATTCCCACAGCCAGAAGCTCTCAGAGTCCTTTGGCCCAAATGCTCTTGACAAAACTCTCCTTCAAGTAGACAATTCTCCTAAAACTACAGTTTGGCATCACAGCTTCGTACATTCCTACTGCTCAGTGCAGTTTTATTGTTTGATAATGAAGTAAAGGAAGGAGGCATACTGCTTTTTGTACTCATTCAGCTCAAGGTTGGGATATTATTGCATTTTTCTTTTATAAATCACTGATGACTCCCAAAGTGTTTTCCACATGACAAAGGATGAATGGGTTAAGGAGTGAGGGCCAACCTTTAAAATGTTTCCAATTCTCGTTTCCAGGATCAAGATACTTGAGGATGTCCGGAGACTCATCCAGCCAAGTGATATTATAAATAAGGTTGTCTTCAGTTTAGATGAGCCTTGGTAGGTGGTCCTGAATATCAGTGGAGCGAGGGTGAGGGGTGGTGGGCATATTGCATAACCTTTTAATGGCATGTGAATAAGAATATTTTAAGTTAGTAATCCACTCCTTCTCTTAAAAACACATGGTGAAAATTCGTGTTAAAGATCTGTAAGATAAAGCTTATCTCTAAGAAATGTCAAACTGTGTCTAAGAATAGCAGTCACTCCTATAATAACAGGTTCTTTAATTCATTTCAGGCCTTTGCAAGATACTGCTTCTGACTGCTTGCAGTTCTTCTCTGCGTTTGAGTCAGGAAATCTTCGCAAAGCCATCCAAGTGCGTGAGTAAGTAAGGAAAGCTGCAGGGGTAAGTCCTGGTAGTTCAAGCCAGCATTTTGTGACTATCTGTCCCGTCCTCTGTTTTCAGGGATCTCATATCAATAGTTTGAAATCTATTATGGTGGGAGCATTTACAACATACAAACCGGCTAGCATGTGAAGGTTTTTTTTTTTTTTTTTTTCCCTAAGAGTTGATTGTTAAATGTTTACCAGCACACCACCGGGGAACTCATTAGCTGATGTCAAGAAAGTGGAGACTTTGACTTCCCAGGTGGTCTGGTGATTAAGAATCCGCCTGCCAATGCAAGGACTGTGGATTTGATCCCTGGTCTGGGAAGATCCCACAGGCAATTCAAAGATCATGTAATGATAGTGTCTATACACAAATTTCCCCAAATGTCACAAATACCTTTATGGCTATTTTTTTTTTTTTTTTTAAATTCCAGAGCTCTATCAAAGACCACATACTTGGCACACACATTAATCTAGAACTATTCACTTCATCATCTTTTTAGGGCCTTTCATGACATTGACACTGATGTTTTTAAAAATTCAGAGTGGGTTATTGTAGAATGACCCACAGCCGGAATCTGTTTCCTGCTTCATGATTAGATTCTAGAGAAACATTTATTTTGGCAACAATTTCACATTGGTGATGATTTTACATTGCCTTTTCCTGATGTCATAAAATGGCAAGGACATAATGTTATTTTGTTTTACTGTTGGTGATACTGACTTTGACTACTTGCTTAACAAGACTGGGTGCTTGAAAGAAAAAAAAAATCTGATTCAAGTCCTCCCCCTGCTTCAAAACCTATTGTGACTTTATCTTAGAATAAAGCTCAATTTTATGAAAAAGAGTGTGTCAAGGGGCTGGGATAAGACTTTTTTGAAAACAAAGTATCCTGATGATAATATTAAGTCAAAACTGCATTGCCAATTTTGTTGCTAAAGCTCAAAAAATAATTTTTTGGAGACAAAGTGACAGGATGGAGACACATAAGGACTTTCTGGGGTGCAGGAACTGTTCTATATATTGATCCAGTGAACTGTCAGACAGGTGTGTCCAGATGAATTTGTTCAAATTCATTGAGTTGTACATTTAAGATCTGTATACTTTAGTGCATGTAAGCTAAATCAATTAAAAAGGTGTGTGTGTGGCGGGGACAAACAGGCAAATCCTTCATTATTAGTCTAATTCATGTTTGTTGCCCTGATAGGGATTTACATATGCTATTCTACTTAATCTTTACAAACAGAACTGCAAGTTTAGACACTATTTCTAATTTTCATATGAGGAGACTGATGTTCAAAAGTCATGTAATGCCATCAGATAGTAATGGCATATCCAGCCAGATGTGGCCACATTTTTCTCTGGAATATAGCACACTTATGTTTTTCAACCTGGATAGACACTTCATTGTTACTGTCATCGTTCAGTTGCTAAGTCATGTCTGGGTCTTCATGACCCCATGGACCGCAGCGTGCTAGGCTCTTGTGTCCTCCACTATCTCCCAGAGTTTGCTCAAATTCATGTCTGTAGGGTTTGTTTGATCTCCTTGCAGTCCAAGGGATTCTCAAGAGTTTTCTCCATCACCACAATTCAAAAGCATCAGTTCTTTGACATTCAGCCTTTTTTATGGTCCAAGTCTGACACCCATACATGACTACTTGAAGCTTTCTTACTGTTTAATAAAAAGATGTGCTCTAGTTGTATAACTGACTCTTTTAATACCAGGATACTGCTTCCCTCTCCTTAAATTTCTAGAGCCTGTGTGCAAAACTGTGAGACAAGGATGAAAACTAAACTTACCAGCCAACTGAGATCCTGGGTCTTAGATCTGTCATCAGAACCTGAGATGTGTGGACTTCTCATTGTTGGCAGTTCTCTTGGAGGCTTTTAACCCACCCGTTTTGCTTCTGCCTTTGCAGGTTTGAGTACGACTTACTGGTCAATGCTGATGTGAATAGCACGCAGCACCAGCAGTGGTTCTACTTCAGGGTGAGCGGCATGAGGGCCGCGGTCCCCTACCGCTTCAACATCATCAACTGTGAGAAGCCCAACAGCCAGTTCAATTACGGTATGTGCACCCAGGGAAGAGAGGCTTTCGCAATAGTACCACAAATGATGTCACTTTTGAGTGCTGGACCAAGCTCTGCTTGGGCTGCATAGGGCTTGAAGTTGGGATGGTAGGTTTTGGTTAACCTAAATGGCAAGAAAGCCGCCAACCTAGAGCAAATTTCTACTGTGGGAGGGGAATGGGAAACTCTCCTTCAGCCATGCAATGTAACTAAAGGAAGTCCTCGGCATAGGAACCTTCAAGTTGCAAACTTTCCAAGATGTAAACGTGCATTTACACATCGAGTCACTTAAGTTAGTTCACGAGTGTGGTGTACATTGTCACCCCCATGCATCCTCTATAAATAGTTGTTCTTTTGTGTACTGTCCAGTAATGTATAGAGTACAGTAGTGCAGTATCTTTATCTCAAGCCCATGATGTGTGGAAGCAAGTGTAAAACAGTGGTGATGTAGCTGGCACATTACAATCCAGGAATCACTGGATCATTTTCTTTTTCAAGAGAGTAGACAGAACTGAATCTAGCAAGGAATCAGAACCTATGCCATCAATGTTAAACATGAGTGACATTGCAGCTTGCCCTCCATCTCTGATTGCTGATGATCCTTCAGCTCTACCATCTCCCACCTCCTCTCCCTCCTCCATCAGTAACTCTTCTGGCCTGTTCACTTGATTCCAGCCCCTGTATGTCAGCTATTGTACTGTGCTTACTGTACTTTTCAAGGTACTGTTCTATGAGATTAAAATTAAAAAAAAAAAAGATTTGTCTTTGCTATGTGTAATTTGTGTGCAAAGTATCATTACAGTATAGTACTATATAACTGATTATGGTAGTTGGGTACCGAGGCTAACTTATTGGACTTATGAACAAATTGGACTTAGGAATGCACTCTTGGAACAGAACTCGTTTATATGTAGGGGACTTACTGTACTTCACGTAACTTTTCACAGCTACCTGCCTTCCTTTCTCAGCTTGAACATTTTGAAGTCAGTGAGCCCTCTCACTTATTCCTTCTCTCCATCTCGTGAATCCCCCAGGAGCACACGTGTTGCTCTGTTTGTGACAGACAGGGAAACAGCACAATTCACTGGGACAATGCTCATTTACACTCTCAGAAAACAGTAGAGAACGTTTATATTCTCCCTAACACCTGTAGCCATTTTAGAGGAGACATTTAAGGGACAAAGTGTGATTAGGAACCCATATTTATCTTGAATGTTTTTAGAAACTGGAAGTTCTCCCTGTTACTGTTGGCTCGTATACTAATGCACTGAGTGGCTTTGAATAAAGAAAAAGTATTCCCACATCTCCAGGCTCGAGCATAGGACATTGCATCTGTTTTGCAGTGATGAAATAGACTTTTGCTGGTACAGAAAGAGAAAAGGGAATCCTTGACTCTTGAATTCACTTGCTGTAGCTGTTGTAACAAATTTTCTCATATTTTGTGGTTTTAAAGAAGACAAATGTATTCCTTTACATTTCTGAAGTCCACAAGTCCTAAATCAGTTTCCCTGGGCTTAAGTCAAGGTGTTGGAAGGCTTCCTCTGGATAGTCTAGCATATTATTTATTTTTGTTTTCCCGCTTTTAGAGCTGTATTCTTCACATTCCGTGGCTCATGGCCCCTTCCTCCATCTTCAGCATCAGAGCATCTTCAAATCTCTCTGCTTCAGTCACGTTGCTTCTCCTTTAAACTAAAACCTCTCCCAGTCTCTCTCTTGGAAAGACATGTGTGATTGAATTTAGGGACAACCAGGATCTCCTCCTCTCAAGATACTTAATTTAATCATAACCACAAAGTCTCTTGTCACAGAAGGTTAACACAGCTCCCAAGGGTTAAGACCTGGGTATCTTTTTTATTTTTCAGATATTCCTAATTTTATTTTATTTATTTATTTTTGGCCACGCAGTGTGACATGAGAGATCTTAGTTCCCAAAAGTGTTAGTCGCTCAGTCATGTCGGACTCTTTGCAAATCCATGTGGTTCGCCTGTCAGGCTCCCCTGCCCATGGAATTCTCCAGGCAAGAACACTGGAGTAGGTTGCCATTCCCTTTTCCAGGGGATCTTTCTGACTCAGGGATAGAACCTTGCTCTCCTGCATTTCAAGCATATTCTTTATTGTCTGAGCCACCAGGAAGCCCAGGATCAAGCTTGTACCCCCTGCACTGGAAGTTCAGAGTCTTAACTACTGGACTGCCAGGGGAGGCCCAAGATCTGGGTATGTTTGAGGGCTGTTATTCAGCCTACCACAACTCTCCTTTCCTTTTTACCCCCCCTCATGGATTAATCCAGTCTTTATTTTGTGTAGGGATGCAGCTGACTCTGTATTCTGTGAAGGAGGCTCTTCTTGGCAGGCCCACCTGGGTACGGACAGGCTACGACATCTGTTATTACAAGTAAGTTAGACTGTTAGCTTCCCTTGCTCTTTCGTTCTCTCTCAACTTCCTACTTCTCCATTCTAAAAAATGTCTTTTAAAATATTTACTTGCTATTTATTTATTTCTCCATGACAGGTCTTAGTTGTGGCATACAGGATCTAGCTCCCTGACCAGGGATTGAACCTGGGCTCCCTACATTGGGAGCGTGGACTCCTAGCCACTGGACCACCAGTGAAGTCCTTCCTGCTTCTCCATTTTAATCTTATAAACCTGATCAATCTGTGCTTTTCTGGTTTACTCATCACCCTCTCAATGACAAATGTGTCTTTCAGAAGCACAAGCATGTTAAATGACACCCACAGTAGACCACAAGAAATATCTTTTGGTTCTGTGAAAAGTCATCTATTCTTAGTTAAACACATCAAAACCTTAGACCTTTTGTTGGATACAGACTCAACCTATGACGAGTGCATCAGCCTTCAGTTTCCTTCCTATTTCCATTTGTCTCAGTGAACAAAAATGTCTCAGATATTCTGGCTTATTCTTACCCATCCTGCACTTCAGTTTTCCAAAGTAGGTAAGCGTGACTATGTGACAAATACACTTAAGTAACTATTCCTCCACAGCAAGATAGCGTTTTGGAAAAAAGTAGGAGACAAAAGTATTTTCAGAATTCATCTTCAACTCTTGATCAGTAGCCAGTTTCATCAATTTATCCTGTAAAGTTGTAATGAAATTTGAATTATCCATGTACTTTGATAAAACAAATTCATTCTAGGCCCATGAATTGCTTATTTGTGCAGTTTCCTTTGATAGAAAATAAAATAGAAATTCATAAGACAAAAAAAAATAGATAGGAATTGTGGACAGGTAGAAGTGATGTAATTAATTATTAGCTCATTGCTAGTTTCTTGTAAAAATTGATAGGCTACTACCTATTTTCTGGGATAAAGTAAGTTGTATCTCTTTCTGAGATGACAAGGGGCCCTGGAGAATATTATCAGGCATTGGAAAGTTTAGGATTCTTACAAATATCAAAAAGAAAGAGAGTGAAAAATGCCTATGCCTCTTGGTTTTTGAGACTGTGAGGATAGGAGCATTGTCAGAGAGAAAGGTCTAGAGCCGTATTGCTCTATCAGACATAAGGGCAAACATCACCACAAAGCAAGGACAGTCTATAAAGCACAGAGCTGGGCTAACAGTTTATATTAATAATAAAAGAGTCAACAGCCTTCAGTGTTGCATGTATTAGAATATGGACCTGGGTAGGCTAGTATTTTCCTTATATTCTTCAGAACAATAGCAAAATCATACACTTTTATTTATTTTCCATAGCAGTTACTTTCTTGCCCCCTCCCCACCCCC
>SJYX01022691.1:294921-359169 GCA_006410675.1 Oreotragus oreotragus
CAGTCTGTTGTTCCATGTCCAGTTCTAACTTTTGCTTCCTGACCTGCATACAGATTTCTCAAGAGGCAGGTTAGGTGGTCTGGTATTCCCATCTCTTTGAGAATTTTCCACAGTTTATTGTGATCCACACAGTCAAAGGCTTTGGCATAGTCAATAAAGAAGAAATAGATGTTTTTCTGGAACTCTCTTGCTTTTTCCATGATCCAGCAGATGTTGGCAATTTGATCTCTGGTTCCTCTGCCTGTTCTAAAACCAGCTTGAACATCAGGGAGTTCACAGTACACATATTGCTTAAGGGATATGTTAATGGTATCCACTTGATAGATCTGTGCTGTAGATGAAATGAAATAAGATAAAGTCCATGGAATTCTTAAAAC
Organism: Oreotragus oreotragus; assembly: GCA_006410675.1. Lineage (NCBI taxonomy): Eukaryota > Metazoa > Chordata > Mammalia > Artiodactyla > Bovidae > Oreotragus > Oreotragus oreotragus. The sequence goes on from SJYX01022691.1 coordinate 295,299, forward strand.
AGTGTCTGGTGCATACTAGATGTTCCATGATGATTAATGATTAATAATTAATAGAAGCATCTTGGTCGCATCAAATACTGATGACATAAAGAATAATAGTGAATAAATAACGTTCACTAGCTCTCCTCTGAATTATTTATCATTCAGTTATTTTAGACTTTATAGGTAGCCCTGATTTATGAAAACCAAAACTTCAAATTCTTGCTGTATTAAACCAAAAGATGGCTTGTCTTTTTATCCATTCTTATGAGACAGAGGATAGAATGGAAAAAAAAAGCAAAACATAAACTCGGTTTTGGAGTTAGCCCACAATCCCATTCAATCCCATTTGCGGTTGAATCCTGTTTACTGTGCTTATTGTATGTGCGAATGCATGCTTAGTCCCTTCAGTCATGTCCGACTCTTTGTGACGCTATGGACTGTGTAGCCCACCAGGCTGCTCTGTCCATGGGATTCTCCAGGCAAGGATGCTGGAGTGGGTTGCCATGCCCTCCTCCAGGGCATCTTTTTGACCCAGGGATGGAACTTACATCTCCTGCATCAGCAGGCAGTTTCTTTGCCACTGGGCCACCTGGTTAGCCCTAGTTATACAGTAGGAAACCTAAAAAGAAGCAAGACTCGTGTGAGACGAGACCACCCCCACTCACCCTGGGGGCATCTTCTTAGTCCTGAGTAAAGATGCAGGCTCTGGTTCTACTCCGTGTAGGTGAAAAGCTTGGGGATGGCAAGGCGCTGGTTTGGTTTTAGCCGTGTCTGACTCTCGCGACCCCAAAGGAGCCCGCCAGGCTCCTTTGTCCGTGGGATTCTCCAGGCAAGAATACCGGAGTAACTTGCCGTTTCCTTTTCCAGGGGATCTTCCCGATCCAGGCGTCAAACCCGGGTCTCTTGCAGTGCAGACAGATGGTTTACTGACTGAGCTATGAGGGAAGCCCAGCGCACTAGTTGTGTGTATTTACCCGCCTTTGAAAGAGAGCAGGACCCTATGGTCCTTGTACCCCATGTTCTCAGCCTGCATTTTGCCTGTAGAAAAACTTTAGCCAAAGAACAAATTTAATTAGAGAAGTGAGATCATGTAGAAACGAAGGAAAACAGACAAAGGAGACCAAAAAATAATGATAAGGTAGTCCTTAAGCATAGTCAGTGACACTTGGTTCCTGCTCAAGGGCTGTAGATAATATTCTGAGCCACATCCTGTGAGTTGTCTTACAGAGACTGAAACTCCCACCAGGTGAAATAAGTTATCTGCACGATGACCAGACTGTGGCTATGACGTAAGCCGCCACGATTCCAAGAACTGGCCTCAAAGGCATGGAAGCAAGCTGACCCTGGAACTGATGATTAACTGTACCTGAAGCCATCAAGATGCTGGTCAGACCACTGATGACCAGTTTCAAGATGACTGTCAGATGTCTTGTATCTTCACGAAGCCCCCTCCCTTTGTCTATAAAAGCCCTCGCCCCTTGATTGTCAGGAGTGAGGGGGCATTGGCCTTTGGACAGGAGTCCACCCTGCCCCCAGTTGTTGGCTTCTAAGCATCTAGATAAAGCAAACTTTCCTTTCCACCAACTTGGCCTCTTTAATGGCATCTGAATGGCGAGTAGCTATACCCCTGCTTTGGGCTTCCCTGGTGGCTCAGAGGTTAAAGCGTCTGCCTGCAAGGTGAGAGACCCAGGCTCAGTCCCTGGGTTGGGAAGATCCCCTGGAGAAGGAAATGGCAACCCACTCCAGTATTCTTGCCTGGAGAATCCCATGTACGGAGGAGCCTGGTGGGTTACAGTCCATGGGGTCGCAAAGANTCAGTCCCTGGGTTGGGAAGATCCCCTGGAGAAGGAAATGGCAACCCACTCCAGTATTCTTGCCTGGAGAATCCCATGTACGGAGGAGCCTGGTGGGTTACAGTCCATGGGGTCGCAAAGAGTCAGACATGACTGAGTGACTTCACTTCACACTTACCTTCATGAGTATGTATGTGTGGTGTGTGTGTGCTTTCACACTCGTGCATGTAAAATTCTCTTCCACATTTTGATTAGTTGTCAGAATGTTGACATTTGACCAAAATGATGACTGGCTCATTTCACTTCGAAGGGAGGTATAATTGCTAGTGTAAACTGAATGTGTGTTTGCAGTAGAGCCTTTACGAGTGAAGTCCAAGAGAATAAAAGGTACAGCATATGTGGTTTGCATGCTTTCTGAGTTGCCATCTGTTTTTTTTACATACTTGCTAATAATCAGAACCTTAGCTCTGCAGAAACTATAGAACTTTAGGGAAATCTGGAGAGAGTAGACCCAGTTAGGTATCAAGGATCAGAGAAAACCATGGATGAAGATGCCTTTTTGAAGTTTCTAATCCTGTAGTCACAAAAGCTATGGCTCCTATTAATAGGAAGCTGAGAAGCTGGGCGGGATCATCATTTGACACTTACATCATTGGGAATTTCTTTCTTTCACTAGAATGATCAGGGACCCAGAATGCCATGTTGGCAGAAGCTGAGGCAAGAGAAATGTAGGTCATAGTCCATGGAATTGTGAATTTCTCTTTCTCCCATTCTTAGTTGAATGAGTCCAGTAAGTCCCCTATATATGAACCTTCAAGTTTTGAACTCTCAAAGATGTGAACGTGTGTCACTGAATCGCTTTTTCAAGAGGGAGATAGACTTGAATCCAGCCAGGAACAGAACCTGTGCCATCCGTGTGAGTGATGGTATATCAGGTGTAAGTGAAATCGCAGCTCGCCCTCCGTCTCCTGTTGCTGACGACCCTTCAGCTCCACCATCTCCCACCTCCATCAGTACTCTTCTTGCCTGTTCACTCGACGCCAGCCCCTGCATGCCAGCTGTTGTACTGTACTACTGTACTGTACTTTTATAAGTCCTGTATTATAAGATGAAAAATGTTTTATTTTTTTATGTTTGTAATGTATTGTTTGTGTGAAAAGAATTATAGACCTTTTACAGTACAGTCCTATATAACCGATTGTGTTAGTTGGATACCTAGACCAGCTTTGTTGGACTTAATAACAAATTGGACTTACGAACACACGCTCAGAACAGAACTCGTCTGTATGTAGAGGACTTCTTGTGTTGAAAAACCACCAAACCACTAGAACAAGAGAGTAGATTTTCTATTTCTTCCTTTCTCGATCGCTTGATTCTTTTGGTGGGAGGTGTCATGAAAGTGGTAAAAAAGGCATAAAAGAATAGTCTATATTTTGTATACTTGCAAGAACACACAGAATAATTATCTGCTATTTTTTCCCTCTCTCCACCCTTCTCCCCAGTGAAACCCCAAAACACAATGGACAAGAAAGCCAATGTTAATGTTCAAATGTGGAATTACATCTTTCTGTGTCCGGGTGTACTTTGCATTATAATGCAGCCTTGCTGATAGCATTTCTCAGGAAAGCCTGCCAGCCTGTCTCAGCATCAAGAGGCAAAAGGGGAATGTAACTGGCAGCATGTGGGGAAAATATTGCTGGGAATGTACTTCTGGGGGCAATTTACTTTGATACTGTTCTCTGAAGTATCAAAATTGGGTCTTCATCTTGGACAAAGGAAAGCATACATTCTCAAGCTGCAAGAAGCTGAACCGTGTCGGGGTAACAAATGTGTGCCTTTGGGAAGAAAGTATGGTTGTGGAAAGAACAGAGGCTTTTCAGGCAGATCTGGGTCCAAGGCACTCGCTAGCTTTTTGATCTTCGTTGTTGTTCAGTCACTAAGTCGTGTCCGACTCTGTGAACCCATGAACAGCAGCACATCAGGCTTCCCTGTGTTTCACTGTCTCTCTGAGTTTGCTCGGACTCACGTCCATTGAGTCAGCGATGCTATCTAAACCATCTCATCCTCTTCCACCCTCTTCTTTTCCCTTTAGTCTTTTCCCAGCATCAGAGTCTTTTCTAATGAGTTGGCTTTTTGCATCAGGTGGTCAAAGGATTGAAGCTTCAGCTTTAGCATCAGTCCTTCCAGTAGACATTCAGGGTTGATTTCCTTTGGGAAATTGGGAATAGGATTGACTGGTTTGATCTCCTTGCTGTCCAAGGGACTCTCAAGAGTCTTGTCTAGCACCACAATTTGAAAGCCTCATTTCTTCAGCACTCAGCCTTCATTATGGTCCCACTCTCCCATCTGTACGTGACTGCTGGAAAAACCATAGCTTTGACTAGATGGACCTTTGTCGGCAAAGTTAGGTCTCTGCTTTTTGATATACTGTCTAGGTTTGTTATAGCTTTTCTTCCAGGAAGCAGGTGTCTTTTAATTTCATGGCTCCAGTGATTTTGGGTCTATGGCATCTAAATGACAGTTCTTCCCACCTTTCACTCACTCGCCTCTCTCTCCCTTCTCTTCTAGAAATCATTATCACCAGAGAACAGCCGTGACGGGGGCAGCTTCTGGGAAGTGCTATTACACGCTGACCTTCGCCGTCACCTTCCCGCACGCCGAAGATGCCTGCTATCTGGCTTACCACTATCCCTACACCTACAGTGCCCTCGTGGTAAGCTCCTCCGTCAGCCCTACCCGCGTTGGACTGAAGGGGCTCTTTGAGGCTTTCCTGGAAACCTTCAGGAAACGCTGACATCCTGCTGGGGAACTTCAGGCGTCCGAGGGAGCCAGGGTTGGTTGTTTCTGACTTGGGGGCTTTCTCTCTGTCCCGTTTCCTTCCTTGGACAGAGCGCAGGGCTGAGGTCATGACCAGCGGCATTCTAATGGCCCCACTGGCATACTGTCCTCTTCATCTACAGGGTGAGTGTGGATGCGAGGGGCAGGGGGCACTTTTTAGGGGCTTTATCTTTAAATAGCCCACAATATACATTGCTGCAGGAGGACAGATGGCTGAAGATTAAAATTCATAATTTACCAAGGCCAAAACCAAAGCAAAGAAAAAGTTTGAAAAATTTCTCAGCTAAACAAATTCGATCATGGGTGTTGTATATCCTCCTGTGATTTTTTTCATCTTGTCATATTTTGAGGCAGCACAACCGATATTCTACTTTTGTTTCATTCTTACCAGAAGCAAAAAGTCCACAAATATAACTTTTAAAAGTACTCCCAGTCTACATAAAATTCCATTGCAATTCTGAAAGGTTATTTCCTTTTATTTTAGAAATGCAAGTACACTCAGTAAATATAGGAAGGTTGGAATCATGATTTAATAAATATCTATTAGTTTACCCTAAAAAAATAATAAAAAGCCCTCAAGTTAAACAAGAAGAATGAGATTGGACTGAGATTATTAAGCTGAAGAATGGGGTAACACCATGCAGGTCAGCTGAGATGCCAGTTTAAAGGACATGGATGCATTGAGAGAAGTGAAGCAGAGATTGAGGGGGGTTAAGCTTGGAAAAATGCCCTGAGGTCACCTTGCAGCCACTTTCCCATTTCCAGTGGTTTCCTCAGCCATGGACTAGAAGGATCCAGGGTGGACAAGAAGGCTAGAAGAATAAAACATTGAGTCACTGCAAATAAGGGTCATGATCTTTTTACAAGAGGAGTGTAGTGTCAACCAGTCCAAGCTTGAAGTCATCATTCAGATATCTTATCAGGCCATTTCTTGCCATTTGAAAAAGCTGGCAAACCATCCCTCTCCCCGAGCTATTTCATGGATATCCTGTGGAGTCATGAGCTAAAGTATCTAATAAAGTACTTCCATCCTCTGTGTTAATGCAAAATGTTATTAGCATATTTATAATAATATGTGTATATGCAAATATATATCACTTAGCCTGAAGGATAAGCATTTTCATTGCAAGCCTGTGATAAAGATTTGGAAAAGATGATAACTGAGAACACACTTTCCCTCCAAAGAAATATTCAAGTGTAAATGCAATGTTTTTTCTCCATTGAGAAGGCATACCTTAAACCACTTAGCTAACTGCTTCATGAAAGTACATCTGCCCTTCTCTCCATATGCTGGCTTGCCTAAAGAGATATTTTTTTTTCTACTGTTTCCCAGATGGTAAAAGATAGACAACTAGTATTATTTGTGAATCACACTTAGAGATCTCAAGAATTTAATCCAAATAATGTGCATCACCAGCTTTGCTGTAACAAGGCATGTTTGTTTTAAAACATGCTTGTTGCCTTGAGGGCCTCAGGGCAGGCAAGATCCATGATCTCTTTCAACAGCTGTTCTTACTGTCTCGTCTATGAAACCCTGCTTGTTGAAAAGTCTACTGGAGAAGGGGGTTCCTTTTTAAAGACAGTTTGATCTTTCTGTCAGAGTAGTTGTCCATGGGTCCAGGTCACTGTTCTTTTCACTTGTTAGAATATCTTTGTCCTGCGGACTTAGAGAACAGACTTGGGAACTCAGGGGGAAGGAGCGGGTGGGATGGTTTGAGAGAGTGGTATTGATATATATACACCACCATGTATAAAACAGGTAGCTTGCGAGATGCTGCTGTACAGCACAGAGAGCTCGGCTTGGCGCTCTGCGATGACCTAGAGGGGTAGGATGAAGGAGTGGGAGGGAGGTCAGGAGGGAGAGGATATATATGTGTGTGTATACACACACATATATGTGTTCAGTTCAGTTCAGTCACTCAGCCGTGTCCAACTCTTTGTGACCCTATGGACTGCAGCACGCCAGGTCTCCCTGTCCATCACCAACTTCCGGAGTTCACCCAAACTCATGTCCATTGAGTTGGTGATGCCATCCAACTGTCTCATCCTCTGTCGTCCCCTTCTCCCACCTTCAATCTTTCCCAGCATCAGGGTCTTTCCAAATGAGTCAGCTCTTTGCATAAGGTGGCCAAAGTATTGGAGTTTCAGCTTCAACATCAGTCCTCCAATGAACACCCAGGACTGATCTTCTTTAGAATGGACTGGTTGGATCTCCTTGCAGTCCAAGGGACTCTTAAGAGTCTTCTTCAACACCACAGTTCAAAAGCCTCAATTATTCAGTGCTCAGCTTTCTTTATAGTCCAACTCTCACATCCATACATGACCACTGGAAAAACCATAGCCTTTACTAGATGGACCTTTGTTGGCAAAGTAAGCATCTTTTAATTTCATGGTTGCAGTCACCATCTGCAGTGATTTTGGAGCCCAGAAAAATAAAGTCAGCCACTGTTTCCACTGCTTCCCCAACTATTTGCCATGAAGTGATGGGACTGGATGCCATAATCGTAGTTTTCTGAATGTTGAGCTTTAAGCCAACTTTTCACTCTCCTCATACGTGTGTATGTGTATGAGAGAGAGCTGATTTATTCATGTTGTTGTACAACAGAAAATAACACAAAATAGTAAAGCAATTATAGTCCAATTAAGGAAGAAAAAGATTATCTTTGACCCCGTGGAGAAGCTCAGTGGCAGCTAGTATAAAACTTTAGAATTCAAAAGAGTTTGGGAAATTGTGTAGCTCACATCTATCATTCATAAATGCAAAAACCAAAGCCTAGAAGTTCCACATTTAGCTAGTGGCCAGAGAACTATTGATAATTGGCCTTTGAGGTCTATTCCTATCTGATGGAAACTCTGAGAGTCCTTCAGCTGACCTTGGCTGCATCTGGCTTCTTAATTTGAATTTGAGATCTGAATCAGCTTGTATGCACTTAGCAAAGACCCATCAAAGCTTCTTGGAATACGAATGGGATCATGTTTGGGAAACGACACTGTTCTCAGCTGAACCACATCCATAGCACTCTGCGTCACCGACAAAAATTGTGGGCTGGTGACTTGAAGTCAACCATCGGATATTGTATGATCACATGACTTGATGACTACGTGCACCTATAACAGTGGGCTGCCATTGCAGTAGCTGCAGTATGTCATGGCTGTTGTCTCTGGGAACACTTAATACTTTTGTCATACTGAACTGCAAAGTCTTAAGTTTACAGTCTACAATTATTAATAGTTTAGGAGCCATGGAGGTCACGTTGGGGATAATTTGATATTGATGGGGGACAAAAACTCAAGGAAAGAAGATCTTGGAAGATGGTCTCATCTTCCATCAACTGATCTCTGTGAGAAAAAAAGAAAGATCTTATTCACTGATGCTTATTGGCTTGTTACTTAGCCTACTAACTGAATCTCTTCACATGAGGGAAGTTTGAGGAGAATTAAGAGACAGGAAAAGGGATAGATTTTCATTCCTTTTAAATGAGTAGAACAGAGTAAGAAAGACAGTTTGTTACTTGAAGTGAAAAACGTATATACTCGATTTTAGGTTTTACATTTCCAATAATGCATGGGCTTTGTCCTCTTTAGGTTTAAAAGAGTAATTGACTCTGTAACTTCTTTTAAAAAACTCTTTCTTTCTCCCATCATGGACAGAATGAGTTCATTCTGTAATGCACACTAGTCATTTTTACTTTTGGACATGCCCTAAGGAGAAACAGTTTTCTTCCAACAGATCAGTGATAAATTAAATGTGGATGATACCCAAAGGGTGGAATTAGTTGTATTTTACTTGGGGGTTATGCTGATGGGTGAAAAATATATTTCTATGTGGAATTCACAACTGGTAAATCTCTTGTAATATGGATTATGTTTAATAATTATAGACATTTTTAAAGCAGGGTACATGTATGTTGAATGTTTTTCAACAAGAACCTTAAAAATTTTATTATTCTCTTATAATGAGAGAATTAGTATTTATTGAGTTCTTTCAAACTGATGTCTTCCAGATGCTTGTCAGGAATTCTGTTGGATAATCACCCCAATTATAGTATTAAAATGATGCTTAAAAAAGAAATACAATATTATTGCCATTACAGAGCTAACGAAAGACCTGTTTAATTATCCATCTCAAGCTTCCTCAATAATTGCAATGATTGTTGTTTGCAATGCTTGTTAAAGTATTTGGTTCATGTTCTGGATTGCCCGTAGGTAGCCAGGAGTATTGGCATCCCAAGAGAGTTTCTGATGGACATTTTAGAGAGTAAGAAAGTGGAATCTCACTGAGAACTTAAAACAATTTGTGTTGGCAAGAGAGGAAAAAAAAAAAAAAGTGATCAGAAATAGGATGGATGTGTTGGGAGAGCTTGTGGCTTTTAAAGAGTAGAGTAGAGTTTTTCACCAGACATATATACTCCCTGTGCTAGTAACCATCATCAGGGTAACCTGCTGAGGTCAAATGAAGTCTTTTATGGGAATTTTAAGGGAGTAGCTGATGAAGCATTATCTTTAGAGATAAAATGGAGGGTAGTGTAGGAAGTGAAAGGGAAGGGAAAGGGAGAGAGGGGGGAGAAAGAAAGTGTTGAGAATTAGAATGCCATATTCACAACATCTTATAAAGAGCTCACATTTAAAACATGTCAAATGGGAAGTATTGACTTACATGTGGTAGATCGAAGATTCAATGAGCAAGTCATAAATCAGTGTTGTTTAATCAATTGACAGACACCTATCTTTGTATGGGCCAAAAGAAAGGACAGATGTCAGTAAAGGGTCCTGATGTTGAGGAGTTGAACATGAAAGGCCATTCTGAAGGAGCTGAGGTGTGCGTCGGTGGTGAAGTCGTTGACCACAGGGACCCCTGAATTCCAGGGTTTTGAGCACAATGGAAGAGCAAGCTTTGGAGTCAGAGTGACCTGGACTGGGGTCTAAGCTCTGTGTTTTGCAGTGTAGTCATGGGCAAGCTATTTAACTTTTCTCAGCCTCAGTTTTCTCACCTGTGAATTGGAACCATTGAAGTGGTTCTTTTATGCGTTATCAAGATTACATGACTTGATACATGGCAAGTGTTAGCCAAGTGTCTACATCTAGTAAACAGTATTAGTTTCACTGCAGATGGTGACTGCAGCCATGAAATTAAAAGACGCTTACTCCTTGGAAGAAAAGTTATGACCAACCTAGATAGCATATTCAAAAGCAGAGACATTACTTTGCTGACTAAAGTCCATCTAGTCAAGGCTATGGTTTTTCCTGTGGTCATGTATGGATGTAAGAGTTGGACTGTGAAGAAGGCTGAGTGCCGAAGAATTGATGCTTTTAAACTGTGGTGTTGGAGAAGACTCTTGAGAGTCCCTTGGACTGCAAGGAGATCCAACCAGTCCATTCTGAAGGAGATCAACCCTGGGATTTCTTTGGAAGGAATGATGCTAAAGCTGAAACTCCAGTACTTTGGCCACCTCATGCGAAGAGTTGACTCATTGGAAAAGACTCTGATGCTGGGAAGGATTGGGGGCAGGAGGAGAAGGGGACGACTGAGGATGAGATGGCTGGATGGCATCACTGGTTCGATGGACGCGAGTCTGAGTGAACTCTGGGAGTTGGTGATAGACAGGGAGGCCTGGCATGCTGCGATTCATGGGGTCACAAAGAGTGGGACATGACTGAGCGACTGAATTGAACTGAACTGAAACAGTATTAGACAGTGGCCTTAGAGAATTTATTCTCTTTTTTTTAAATGATGATGGGTGATCATTTTCTCTGTTGAACTGATTGTGTATATATATACAATATATAATAAAATTAAAATTATGTTATAACAAAATTCCAGTAAAGGACCAAAAAGAAATAAATACAGAATCTACTGATAGTTCTCTTAGGGTAGTGGATTATAATTATTTTTTATTTACTCTCTTATCCAATCTGGAGTAGGAAATGGCAACCTGGAAAATTCCATGGACAGAGGAGCCTAATGAGCTACAGTCCATGAGGTTGCCAAAGAGTTGAACACAACTGAGCGCAGCGCAGCAGCAGCTCTTATCTATTTTTAACAGAAAAAGGATATTAGAATCACCTTTTCCTTATAATCAGCAGATCTGTGCATGCACATCTAGAGACAAATCACTTCCATCAGTCTCAAAGCGAATCTGTTTCACTTCGGGAAAGCGGTATTGGCAGACTGGAGCAGTTTGAGAAAGCTCATTAGAACCTAGTTACAGCATGTTCTGTTGCTTTTTATTCAACTTAAAGGTGTCTTTTGTTCTTCTCTTGTGATGAGAAGGATTCGATTCTCTGATGAATGTATCTAAGTGACAGTTGAGAGCTAGTCAGTACACAAGTAAAATAGGCCATCTTTTTAGGGGTGAGCTTTATTCTGAGTTAGGGGGACATGAGGTACAGCTGTTTAGGGGCTAACAAGGAGATATGAATGATTTTTGAGAGCGTAGGGGTTCTTACTTCATTAGTAGCCATCAGCGGGGTAGCCTGCTGAGGCTGAGTGAAGTCTTTTATGGAAGTTTTAAGGGAGTAGCTGGTAAAACCAGGTGGGCAGAAGATGCCTGCCGAGTGGCAACCATGAGGCTGCAGACTAAGTTACCAGCCTGATGTCTTTCCTGGGTAGGGAGGGTTTTCTTTTAAGAAGACAGCCTCTCTGGAGGTTTCCATAATTGCCTTGAACTCCTTCCCATTTTCACAAAGAAGCCCACTCCTGCAGCTTCCATGGGGCTGCTGTTACCGTTGTTTGTCAGCACACGCATTCAGAAGCCCTGCTTCTCTCATCAGTGATGCCAACAATAGTTAATTGGGCATGGCCTCGCTGGACCTGAGATGGGAACATTTACCTAAGACTCACTTCCAGGAGAATGATACAAAGCCATTTTTTGAGAAAGGAAAACCAGCAGAAGTTTATAATTGGTTTACTTCTGGAAGACTTCGTGTGACTGGAGCTTGAATAATGCACTGAGCACAGAGGTGTTGCATGTTCCATGGCAGGCGGAATGGTCAAAAGGACAAAGGGTTCATTGAGGGACACAGGGAGATGACTGCATGAGCAATTACAGAAAATGGGCTTAAGCTAAAAGTTGTTAGGCATTTGTTGAGTTGTAATATTAGTAATCAAGAAAAATGTTATCGTGAAAAAATTAACAAAAAACTGATAAAGAAGAAAACTTTGCTTCCTTCATTAAGGTGACAGTGTTTTAAAGGACAGTGTACATGAACACAAGATACTTTCTTTTTAAAAATTATTTTTTCTCCTGTATCTAATTGTGTTTGATGACTTCTGTTAGGCAAACCTGCTTCCAAACCTTCTTTCAGTATCTAATTTATAAAATCTAGATTTTATTTTGTTTCCCCAAGTTTGAGGGCAGAAGAAGAGGGAAACAGAGGATGAGATGATTGGATGAAAACATAGATTCAATGGACATGAGTTTGAGCAAACTCCGGAAGATAGTGAAGGACAGGGAAGCCTGGAGTGCTGCAGTCCATGGGTTCACAAAGAGTCAGACATGACTGAGTGACTGAACAACATCAACCCCAAAATTTGGCAAGAAGAGCTATGGCCTGTTTATATTGAGTTGGCCAAAAGGTTCGTTCAGGTTGTTCTGTAAGATCTTATGGAGAACCTGAAAGAAGTTTTTGGCCAGCCTAATAACTTTGTGATATCACAGAAATGATGGCCAGGACTTTTCTGAAGAAGGATCTCTATTTCTCCCCCATCATCCCCACATGTCAAGAATCCTTGTAGCCATAATAAATGTGAAACAAATAGCCTTGATGGCAAGAACAAGGCAACAGACAAAACAAAGCAAAAACCCTCATAGAAACAATTCAGCAGACAGTGTTTCCCAAAATGCATGCTACAACTCTCCAGGGCCCCAAGATCTTTAGAGGAAAAGGGTCCAAGGGTCACATATATTCCTGAAGCCCTATTGGCTAGTTTTTCTTCTAAGAGTTTGTAATGTGTATTTGCATGTAATGCATATTTGCACAAGAGTCTGAACAGTTCTGCAGTCGTGAAAATGTTTTCATTTAGTTTAACTCACTGTGCCCCAGGTACTTTGGATCTCCCCCTCTTCACACCCCAGCATTCAGTAAAATCCTGCTGATTACATTTTGGAAAATGCTTCAGGAAAAGGTATAGATTTCCAAGTTTGGGGGCCTGGAATCTTGATGGTAGTTGTGAGGCAGAGTTAACTCAGTTGAGATTTTAATAATAATATTGGGAGAACTTTTACCCAGATATGTGTGAAAGTGATTAAAATGATTTTTATGATCACAGACTATCACTAAATCCAGGGTGATATCGACTCTTTTTTTTTTTACCAGGGTGGCTGAGATGTGGCTGACATTCTGATGGGGTCATTTTTATTCCTGTCTGGCTTTTCTCCTGGGATGGCAAATGGACACTTCTTTGATGAGGGCTTTGATTACACTGACTTAATATTGACTTTTCTTTTAATATATGAATTTCTTATTTAGGAGGATGATTCCTGAAAGGGTTAATTGCTCAGATGTGTCTGACTCTTTGCAACCCTATGGACTGTAGCCTGCCAGGCTCCTCTGTCCAAGGGATTCCAGGCAAGAATACTGGAGTGGGTAGCCATTCCCTTCTCTGGGGGAGCTTCCCAACCCAGGGATAGAACCTGGATCTCCTGCATTGCAGGTAGATTCTTTATTGTCTGAACCATCAGGGAATTCCTTAATCAATTTATATTTGCTGCTTTTAAAACCATTTTTACTTAAGTCTCATTTCCTCTAATTGTTAGAAAATGTGGTTTGTACAACTTCTGCTTTTAAAAATATTTAGTGAAATTTTTATTGTCTTGCATATAATTAATTTTATTACAGTTCCATGAACGTTTGAGAAAAAAGTAAAGGATGCTGTCTGTAAAGACAGTTTGACATATGTCTATGAAAAACAATATTGTTCAAATGCTCTGTCATTATTTTGCAATTGATGTATCAAGGCTGATGTATTGTTATAAAGTCTCCCACTCCTAGTACAGAGTTTTCCCCTTCTGCCATTTTGCTGTTGTATATTTCAATTCTGCATTATTTGATTCTTGAGATTTATGAGTCTTATATGTTCTTTGTGAATCATGCCCTTTATCAAAATAAGATTTTTAAATCCCATTTAATGCACTTTTCTTGAATATGACTTTGTCATATATTACTGTTGCCAGGCCCACTTTAATTTATGTTTGCTTATCCATTTAGTTTCCATATGTCTCTTTTAAAATATTTTAGTTGAGTCAAATAGAATAAAAGATAATTTAGGAATGTTTTTCATACACATCATGGGTCTTTTTTTTTCCCTTCTCTTTTAAAGTTCCTTTTATATACAATAAGCAGCAGGATTTTGAAAAGCTAATCTGAAAGTTTCTGTCATTTAATAATGCTGTTTAGCCTATTTATACCTAAAACAATTTTCGGTGTTGCATCTGTCATTTTGGTTTTGTACTTTCTATGCTTCATTGGTTTTCTTTCTTTCTCTCTCCACCTCGTCCTCTGTCCATCCCTTCCTCCCTCCCTCTTCCTTTCTTTTTTCCTTCCCTCCCTCCCTCCCTCCCTTCTTTTCCTCATTTCTTCCTTTCTCTCTTTCTTTCTTTCAGTTTTACGCAACATGAGGTGACTATATTTTCTTTGATATTTTTTCTTACAGTGTTTAAAATTCTACTAGTGTTTCCCTTTCAGTTCTTAAAAAAATTAAGTATACATGTATCCATGAATAATAACAGCTGAAACTGAGTGTTTCCTGTATGACAGACACTTCTCACACACAGTAAATGACTAAATTATAGTGACCACTGAATGACATAGGTAATGCCATTTTATATACACTTTACAGAGAAAACAGTCACAAAGAGGTTAAGTATAGAATTTACGCGATTTATCTAGAATCCACAACCAAATTTAGAACCCAGGCTGTTTGACTCAGAGCCTGCATGGTTAGTCATCTTGCTATACTGCCTTTCCATTTTTAAGAATTAAATAATAATACCATGTCCATGTAAGTTGAAAAGTGAACATTCTGTTTTACTTTATACTTCACTTACACATTTCTTTTAAATTTCATTTTAGAACCACATGAAGAGATTAACATTTGATGATATGTTTTCTTCCTAAAGAACTATTTTTTTTAATGTTTGTATTATGTAGTAACTGTGTTTTCCAATGATCATCTAAACGAACCTTGTTTAACTGGACTGTCCTTTAGTTTGAATCTGGGCAGCTAACATTTGTCTTCAAGTTATTATAAGGGTGAGGAGATATGTTTTCTGAGCTCTTGCATAGCTGAGCATATATGAGAAGAAATTTGTGAGTAAAAACTTGGCTGGTTATAGGTTTGCTATACATTGTACTTTTAAGCACTAAGCAGTATTCCATTTCCTCTGACATTTAGCACTGCAGAAGGAATTGTGACCCAAGAATAACTTTTTGCATATATATATTTACATGACTAGGTTTATCTCTCTCCACACACACACACACACTTTTAAAAATAACTTTAATTGTATGATAAAACCCCCATTCTGCTCAACAAGGAGCAGTGATGTTGGGTTTAGATTGGTGATCGAACACATAAGTCTAGGCTTTACCTGAAACCAAATGAACACATCCTTGAGAAAGGCAAGCAATAGCACAGCATGTGTGGAGGGGCCTCTGTGAAAGTCTGGACTCTCAGGATCAGCTTTCTTGGCCTGAGTCAGTCTTTGCCAGGGAAGTGTGTGGTCATGGGAGATGAAGCTGAGCTCAGCTTAGAAGAGCCATCGGTTCCGGGTTTTCCTCAGCTTTCATGCTTAACTGTTTACATAGGGCCTTTGTAACTAGTGTGTGCACAGTGTGTGTGCGTACACAATCAGCTAGCCTCCTTGTCTTCTCAGGTGTATGAGACTACCTCCCAATCCCCATTGCAGGTGCTTCACAACAATACCTGGTATTCATCATCACTTGACAAATGATAGGAAGGATGAAACACAAAGGTTTGGTCAGATATGTGGGCCTTAGGTGAATTCTTTTGAACCTGAAGTGGCCATGGTCCTTATAGTTCCCTTTCTTAGTATTGTGTCAAATGCTGGCTCTCAGAAATACCACCTGTTTTTAAGACAGACCAAAGATATTGCTTACCTTGGTGTGGTAGACAGAATAATGCCCCCAGCCCAAGATGTTCATTTCCTAATCCCTGAAACCTTCAAGGATGCTGCTTTATGTGGCACAAAGGACTTTGTAGATGTGATTAAGTTAAACCTCTGGAGATGGGGGGATTATGTCAGACAGTTAGACTGGCTCCAATGTCATCACCAGGGTCCTTAACCATGAACCACTGAGACAGAAGGGTCCGAGCCAGGGAAGGAGATTTGACCGTGGAAACCAAGAAAGGAATGTTGTGGTTGCTTCCTTTGAATGTAAGAGGAGAACACCATGGGACAAAGAATGTAGCTGCCCTCCAGAAGCTCGAAAAGGCAAGGAAGGTACTTTCTAAAACTTCCATGCGAAGTGCAGTCCTGCCAACACCTTGATTTTTGCACAGTAAAACCCATTTTGGGTGTTTGATGTCCAGAACTGTAATACAATAAATTTGTGTTGTCTCCAACCAGTAAATTTGTGGTAGTTTGTTATAGAAGTGATAGGAAACTAACATATTTGATAAGGCAGAATGTGACAAGAGTCTTGATAGTGTTTCAAAGGAGGAAGGGCAAACCTGAGGTATTTATTAAGATTTTAAAGTTTTGTTAAGTTCTGGTGTGTTAATGTAGGGCTTGATTAATATTGGGTAAAGATCATGGCTGTTTGAGGAGGCCTTACAAATAGCTGTGAAAAGAAGAGAAGCGAAAAGCAAAGGAGAAAAGGAAAGATATAAGCATCTGAATGCAGAGTTCCAAAGAATAGCAAGAAGAGATAAGAAAGCCTTCCTCAGTGAACAATGCAAAGAAATAGAGGAAAACAACAGAATGGGAAAGACTAGAGATCTCTTCAAGAAAATTAGAAATATCAAGGGAACATTTCATGCAGATGGGCTCAATAAAGAACAGAAATGGGAGGTACCTAAAAGAAGCAGAAGATATTAAGAAGAGGTGGCAAGAATACACAGAAGAACTGTACAAAAAAGATCTTCATGACCAAGATAATCACAATGGTGTGATCACTCACCTAGAGCCAGACATCTTGGAATGTGAAGTCAAGTGGGCCTTAGAAAGCATCACTACGAAAAAAGCTAGCGGAGGTGATGGAATTCCAGTTGAGCTATTTCAAATCCTGAAAGATGATGCTGTGAAAGTGCTGCACTCAATATGCCAGCAAATTTGGAAAATTCAGCAGTGGCCACAGGACTGGAAAAGGTCAGTTTTGATTCCAGTCCCAAAGAAAGGCAATGCCAAAGAATGCTCAAACTACCACACAATTGCACTCATCTTACATGCTAGTAAAGCAATGCTCAAAATTCTCCAAGCCAGGCCTCAGCAATACATGAACCGTGAACTTTCAGATGCTCAAGCTGGTTTTAGAAAAGGCACAGGAACCAGAGATCAAAAAAATCAATGTATTGGATCTGTATTCCTTCTGGAGGATAGTGGAGGAGAATCCATTTCCTTACCTTTGCTGGCTTTTAGAAGACACCACATTCCTCAGGTTTTGACCTCTTTTCTCCATCTTCAAAGCCAGCATGGAAGCCTGAGTTCTTTGTACGTGGTACTGTCCTTTGTGGCTGGGGAAATTTCTCTGCTTTTAAGCATTTGTGATTTATATATTAATAGTTTGGCCCCAACTGGTTAATGCAGGATCGTCTACCCATCTCAAATAGACTTAAATCTTAAATATATCTACAAAGTCCCTTTTGCCATGTAAGGTAACATATCGTCAGGGTCTGCAGTTTGGGGCATGGACATCCTTTGGTTGTTTAGTTGCTAGGTTGTGTCTGACTCTTCATGACCCTGTGGTCTGTAGTCCTCCAGGCTCCTCTGTCCATGGGATTTCCCAGGCAAGAATACTAGAGTGGGTTGCCATTTCTTTTTCCAGGGAATTTTCACAGCCTAGAGACTGAACCCACATCTCCTGCATTGGCAGGTGGATTGTTTACCACTGAGACACCAGGGAAGCCCAAATGTAGGGTATGGTAGGGAAAATAATTTACCAGTTAGTGTTCTTCACTTGACATTTTCCCTGGATCGGTTGCCTTCTATTTTCCTTCCAATATCCCAGCCCTCCTTGTATTGCTTAAATCTAGTCATGTGCACCACTGAAGCTCTGTCTCACGTTCCCAAGTGTCTTGCGTGTGCCTAGTCTCCATGATAACAGCGTTCTTTGCATGTCACTGCCATGGGAAGAGCGCTGTATGGCCCTCCTCTTTTGCTGCAGCTTGAAATCAGGTACCCTGTTGTGCAGACACAGGCAGGAATGATGTGTCCTGTTCAGCCTCACTGAACTTCTTCCAGGGAGCAGGGACAGTCCTGCTTCTAAATGACTTGATGCCCTGTGTCAGGCAGATCTGTTGGTTTTAGTTGCTAAGTCCTCTCCAACTTTTTTGTGACCCCATGGACCATAGCCTGCCAGGCTCCTCTGTCCATGGGATTTCCCAGCCTGGAATACTGAAGTGCGTTGCCATTGCCTTCTCCAGGGGATTTTCCCAACCCAGAGACTGAACCTACATCTCCTGCATTGGGAGGCAGATTCTTTACCACTGAGCCTATCGGACAGATTAGGTTAACAAAAATATTTCTAAACTACCAGCACTTAGAGGAATATAAGCTTTGTTGCTGCTTTCACCTATTGTTATTATCAAAAATCTTAAAATACAGTTTTCTTTCATTTATGCCCCAGACTCACCTTGACATTCTGGAAAAAAGTGTGAACCGCAAGCAGGTCTACTTCCGACAGGAGGTTCTCTGCCAGACACTAGGAGGGAATTCCTGTCCATTGGTGACTATCACGGCCATGCCGGAGTCTAACAGTGCTGACCACCTGGAGCAGTTCCGTGAGTAATCATATACCTTCTTTGAAGATTTGGTGGTGATGGTGGTCCGGGAGGTCCTCTTAGTCTTGGAAGCCCTCTGTCCTTTTGAGGTCAGAAATTCCACAAAGGGTTGGGTACTGGTGTACCTTGTAGAAATACACCCCAACTCTTCTTGCATTGTTTTGTTGGTCAGCTGCTAAGTCATGTTCAACTCTTTGTGACCCCTTGGACTGCAGCACGCCAGGTTTCCCTATGATTCACTATCCCCTAGAGTTTGCTCAAACTCTTGTCCACTGAGTCTGGGATGCCATCCAACCATCTCATTCTCTGTCATCCCCTTTGCTCCTGCCCTCAGTCTTTCTCAGCATCACGGTCTTTTCCAATGAGTCAGCTCTTCACATCAGGTGGCCAAAGTATTGGAGCTTAAATATCAGCATTGCCCTGTTATCATAGGGAGAAAAAAATTAATTGCATATTGTCAGAGAGATGAAATGACTTGTTGAAACTGAGAGCAGTTTAAAAATGACAGTCTGTTCTCCTAAAACAGAACTGGAACCGGAAAATGAATCAACATTTTCTGACCTCTAATCCAGGGACTTTTCTCACCATGCTCAGCTGTTATACTACCCTCATGGTCAGTCACAGTTTGGAAATAAAAGAAGCTGAGTCTTGGAGAGCTGGCTGAATAAATCCCTGAATGACCTGGAAGCAGTTTGGATCTGAAGAACTAAAAGTGTGGAGGAGGCTCTAGCCAAGAGTTGTAAAACCAAACCAAAGCACACATGCACACACAGAGATGTGCATGCACAGACACATGCAGCACCCATTTCATGCTAGAATCCTGAGCACAAATGTGATTTTCTTTGTAACCCACCAGCTTTTGAAGTTGGCTCCTCCTGGCATAGTTTTCAACCTCAGACAAAGGCAAGGAAAACCAAGGAGAATGAGGCATGCTTTGCAATATGGAAAAGTTTTGGAAATGAAAGAAAAGGCTGGGGAATAAAAATCCAGCTAATTTATCCCCTAAAGAGGCAGCCTTAGCTGATGAAGTGCTAACTGCATTCAGGTGAATCTTTGGTGAATAGGAAATGTAATTTCTCACACCCCATCAGCATCTGACAATGAATGCTTAACTGTCTGGCTAATCAACAACCGATTATCCCATCTGAATTAATAAGGCCATAACACGCTTTAATGAATAATAAGGGATTTTCCAAAAGTTCTCTGATGTGGTCATGCATTTAAGAGCGGTTTCTCTAACAGTTACCACCTTCCTCCCTTGCAGATGAGCAGTTCATGGAAGTTAGAGACAGTAATCCTTCCAGGCAACTTTCAGAGAGCAATTATTTATTTAAGAAAGTGGATCTATGTATGTCTGCATTTTGCAGGCTCAGTTTCTAAATTGGAGCTGAGCGGTACCCAATGTGTAATTATAACATAGAGTTGCCTCTGCGCTTGCATCTTTATTTACACTGACAATGGTACTTTCGTTGATATTATAACCACAGAGATCATTCTCCCTTTAAGGAAAGGACTTGAAACACAGTACCTGCTTGCTCAATTGCTGCAATTATGTCCAACTCCTTGAGACCCTGTGGACCAGAGCCCACCAGGCTCTTCTGTCTATGGAATTCTCCAGGCGAGACTACTGGAGTGGGTTGCTGTTTCCTTCTCCAGGGGATCTTCCTGACCCAGGGACCAAACCCGTGTCTCATGTCTCCTGCATTGGCAGGCTGGTTCTTTACCACTCATGCCACTGACACACAGTGAAAGCCCCTAAATAATTTGACACTTCCAAATAGCAGTTAAAAAAAAGAGAAGATGTTTCTTATCACACGTTCATATGAATCAGTGGAGGCTCCTTTCCTCTTGGGATCTAAGGTTGGTAATAATACATGTATACTATTGTTGGGGGGTGGGGATGGCTGGAAGCAGGACCTTGGTCCTCGTCTTCTTTAAAGAAATAATTCAATAGAGAGCGATATTGTGAAACAGATAAACTGTTTACCAAAATCAAAGTACACGTGGAGGAAATGGCAACCCACTCCAGTATTCTTTTTTTCATAATTATTAATTTTTTTAATTGAAGGATAATTGTTTTACAGAAGTTTGTTGTTTTCTGTCAAACCTCAGTGTGAATCAGCCATAGATGTACATATGTATTCCCCCTCCCTCCCATACAGAGCCTCTAGGTTGACACAGTTTGTTGTTTGAGTTTCCTGATTCATCAGCAAATCCCCGTTGGCTATCTATTTTACATATGGTAATGTAAGNCTCAGTGTGAATCAGCCATAGATGTACATATGTATTCCCCCTCCCTCCCATACAGAGCCTCTAGGTTGACACAGTTTGTTGTTTGAGTTTCCTGATTCATCAGCAAATCCCCGTTGGCTATCTATTTTACATATGGTAATGTAAGTTTCCATGTTACTCTCTCCATACATCTCACCCTCTCCTCCCCTCTCCCCGTGTCCGTAAGTCTATTCTCTATGTCTGTTTCTCCACTGCTGCCCTGTAAATAAATTCTTCAGTACCATTTTTCTAGATTCTGTATATGTATATTAGAATATGATATTTACTTATTTTTCTCTTTCTGACTCACTTCACTTTGTATAATAGGTTCTAAGTTCATCTGCCTCATCAGAACTGACTCAAATGCGTTCCTTTTTATGGCTGAGTAATATTCCATTGTGTATATATACCACAACTTCTTTATCCAGTCATCTGTCGATGGACATCTAGGCTGTTTTCATGTTCTAGCTTTTGTGAATAGTGCTGCAGTGAACAATGGGATCCATGTGTCTTTTTTTTTTTGTATTTATTTATTTTTTTACACGAACTCCCAAACATGAACCCCCCACCTCCCACCCCACATCAATTTTGGTTTCCTTAGGGTATATAACTAGGAATGGGATTCCTGGGTCATATGGTGGTTTTATTCCTAGTGTTTTAAGGAATCTCCATACCATCTCCCATAGTGGCTGTATCAATTTACATTTCCACCAACAGTGTAAGAGCATTCCCTTTTCTCCACACCCTCTACAGCTTTTATTGTTTGTAGACTTTTTGATGATGGCCATTCTGACCCGTGAGAGGTGATATCTCATTGTGGTTCTGATTTGCATTTCTCTAATAATGAGTGATGCCGAGCATCTTTTCATGTGCTTTTGTACATCAAAGGAAACTATAAGCAAGGTGAAAGACATCCTTCAGAATGGGAGAAAATAATAGCACATGAAATAACTGACAAAGGATTAATTTCCAAAATGTACAAGCACTCCAATGTTCTTGCCTGGGAAATCCCATGGACAGAGGAGACTGGTGGGGCTCTTCATGGGGTCACAAAGAGCTTGACACAGTTGAGTGATCAAGTACATAGCACGCAAGGAAGAGCACACGGGTGAATTCTCAGAGTGAACTGCTCCCAATAAGAGTGGCTTAGTTCGCTTATATGGGGGCAGTCTTCTGTGTTTGTCTCTAGCCAGTAATCTTGACTGTAATATTTGGCCTGACTCAGAGTCCTTCCCAGTGGCACACGCATCTCTCAACCAAGATGGATTCCAGCGTGAAGGTTTCTGGGGGACTTGGCAAGACATATGAAAAAAATATGGTCACTTTGTCTTTCACCCAATCAGGGCCGATGCTCCTGTTGCTATTTTGTCTCAAAGTGTCTGCAGGAGACTGGATGCAGCTGCTCAGCCTGGTGCCCAGCTATCTCCTACATCATTCTCGTGTATCTTTATAGTTTTCTCTCTTAAACGTGTGCTGGCACATCAGCTGTTGTTCATCTCAAGATGGGCAGGTGTTGAGAGGACCCAGAAATGAATGATGTTCCTCTTCTTTGAGGCATCATTGACTTGGAAGTGATAATCACTGAGCTGAGTCCTGAGAAAAAAGACCCATGGGGGCTATCTTTACAGGTGTGTCAAGTGGGCATTTGCACAGTTCCCATGCTTAGAAGGGCCTCAAATGTTGTTTAATGCTCTTCAGTCACCAACTTGAAAATCCCAAGAAAAAAGTTCTGAAGGGGGCTTTGCATTTTCTCTGAGTTTATTTGAATTTATTTATTTAGCTGTGTTGGGTTGTTGCATCTTGCAGGGTCTTCGTTGCATCTTGCAGGGTCTTCATTGCATTTTGTTGTGGTGCATATGCTCAGTGGTTGCGGCATGTAGGCTTAGTTGTCCCATGCAATGTGGGATTTTAGTTACCTGACAAGGGACCGAACCCACGTCCCTGGCACTGGATTGCAGATTCTTAATGACTGGAGCAGCAGGGGAGTCCCTGTATTTTCACTGTGCAATGGACCCTCATGTTGAGCAGTTGGTCCCAGGCCTAATCTAAGTTCATATAGCTGAAAAATGAAAAGGCTAGTGTACAAATGAGGTAAGTGGGGCTCAGGGAAGTTAAATATCACAGTCAATAGTGGTGCCTGATTTCTGATTTTCTTTTTCTGACACCTGGGTGCATGTGCACAAGAAATGCACTAACACAGTCATCAGAACCGGTGTTCAACATCACCATTCAGGCTCCACTCTGATCCAGAACTTCCTCTTTCCCCTCTTCTATGTCCTCACACTGCTGCTGCTAAGTCACTTCAGTCGTGTCCGACTCTGTGTGACCCCATAGANGTTGTGTCTGACTCTTCATGACCCTGTGGTCTGTAGTCCTCCAGGCTCCTCTGTCCATGGGATTTCCCAGGCAAGAATACTAGAGTGGGTTGCCATTTCTTTTTCCAGGGAATTTTCACAGCCTAGAGACTGAACCCACATCTCCTGCATTGGCAGGTGGATTGTTTACCACTGAGAGTGGTCCCTTCGGGTTTACATCCCATACCATCCCTTTTATTAAATGGTCAATCACAAGAAGTGAACTGTAAAAGGGACCTAGCCAACGGAAGATAAAAGGAAGGTTATAGGGTCGGGAGGAACATAACGAATTTAGATCAGTACACGTGGTGACTTCGAGACAGAGTGCAAGGGTTCACAGAACGCACACGGATCAGAGGTACTATTGTCGCAAGAAACGTACAGTGACGGTACCCTTCTCGCGACATACCGGGAGGAGAAAACGACGTCGAACTTTAGTCCATGGGACAACACGTCTGTGTCCGTCCTTACTACACAGGACAAGTCGGAGTGACTTGAAGAAGGTCCCTCGTCCCTGTCAGGACGAAGATTTACTGAACTACGGGACACAGTCCGTCTAGACAACCAAAATCAACGATTCAGGAGAGGTTGAAAAAACACTGGGGTACCTGGTATCGGACGGTCCGAGGAGACAGGTACCCTAAAGGGTCGGACCTTATGACTTCACGCAACGGTAACGGAAGAGGTCCGGATTTTCCCAACCCAGAGACTGAACCTACATCTCCTGCATTGGGAGGCAGATTCTTTACCACTGAGCCTATCGGACAGATTAGGTTAACAAAAATATTTCTAAACTACCAGCACTTAGAGGAATATAAGCTTTGTTGCTGCTTTCACCTATTGTTATTATCAAAAATCTTAAAATACAGTTTTCTTTCATTTATGCCCCAGACTCACCTTGACATTCTGGAAAAAAGTGTGAACCGCAAGCAGGTCTACTTCCGACAGGAGGTTCTCTGCCAGACACTAGGAGGGAATTCCTGTCCATTGGTGACTATCACGGCCATGCCGGAGTCTAACAGTGCTGACCACCTGGAGCAGTTCCGTGAGTAATCATATACCTTCTTTGAAGATTTGGTGGTGATGGTGGTCCGGGAGGTCCTCTTAGTCTTGGAAGCCCTCTGTCCTTTTGAGGTCAGAAATTCCACAAAGGGTTGGGTACTGGTGTACCTTGTAGAAATACACCCCAACTCTTCTTGCATTGTTTTGTTGGTCAGCTGCTAAGTCATGTTCAACTCTTTGTGACCCCTTGGACTGCAGCACGCCAGGTTTCCCTATGATTCACTATCCCCTAGAGTTTGCTCAAACTCTTGTCCACTGAGTCTGGGATGCCATCCAACCATCTCATTCTCTGTCATCCCCTTTGCTCCTGCCCTCAGTCTTTCTCAGCATCACGGTCTTTTCCAATGAGTCAGCTCTTCACATCAGGTGGCCAAAGTATTGGAGCTTAAATATCAGCATTGCCCTGTTATCATAGGGAGAAAAAAATTAATTGCATATTGTCAGAGAGATGAAATGACTTGTTGAAACTGAGAGCAGTTTAAAAATGACAGTCTGTTCTCCTAAAACAGAACTGGAACCGGAAAATGAATCAACATTTTCTGACCTCTAATCCAGGGACTTTTCTCACCATGCTCAGCTGTTATACTACCCTCATGGTCAGTCACAGTTTGGAAATAAAAGAAGCTGAGTCTTGGAGAGCTGGCTGAATAAATCCCTGAATGACCTGGAAGCAGTTTGGATCTGAAGAACTAAAAGTGTGGAGGAGGCTCTAGCCAAGAGTTGTAAAACCAAACCAAAGCACACATGCACACACAGAGATGTGCATGCACAGACACATGCAGCACCCATTTCATGCTAGAATCCTGAGCACAAATGTGATTTTCTTTGTAACCCACCAGCTTTTGAAGTTGGCTCCTCCTGGCATAGTTTTCAACCTCAGACAAAGGCAAGGAAAACCAAGGAGAATGAGGCATGCTTTGCAATATGGAAAAGTTTTGGAAATGAAAGAAAAGGCTGGGGAATAAAAATCCAGCTAATTTATCCCCTAAAGAGGCAGCCTTAGCTGATGAAGTGCTAACTGCATTCAGGTGAATCTTTGGTGAATAGGAAATGTAATTTCTCACACCCCATCAGCATCTGACAATGAATGCTTAACTGTCTGGCTAATCAACAACCGATTATCCCATCTGAATTAATAAGGCCATAACACGCTTTAATGAATAATAAGGGATTTTCCAAAAGTTCTCTGATGTGGTCATGCATTTAAGAGCGGTTTCTCTAACAGTTACCACCTTCCTCCCTTGCAGATGAGCAGTTCATGGAAGTTAGAGACAGTAATCCTTCCAGGCAACTTTCAGAGAGCAATTATTTATTTAAGAAAGTGGATCTATGTATGTCTGCATTTTGCAGGCTCAGTTTCTAAATTGGAGCTGAGCGGTACCCAATGTGTAATTATAACATAGAGTTGCCTCTGCGCTTGCATCTTTATTTACACTGACAATGGTACTTTCGTTGATATTATAACCACAGAGATCATTCTCCCTTTAAGGAAAGGACTTGAAACACAGTACCTGCTTGCTCAATTGCTGCAATTATGTCCAACTCCTTGAGACCCTGTGGACCAGAGCCCACCAGGCTCTTCTGTCTATGGAATTCTCCAGGCGAGACTACTGGAGTGGGTTGCTGTTTCCTTCTCCAGGGGATCTTCCTGACCCAGGGACCAAACCCGTGTCTCATGTCTCCTGCATTGGCAGGCTGGTTCTTTACCACTCATGCCACTGACACACAGTGAAAGCCCCTAAATAATTTGACACTTCCAAATAGCAGTTAAAAAAAAGAGAAGATGTTTCTTATCACACGTTCATATGAATCAGTGGAGGCTCCTTTCCTCTTGGGATCTAAGGTTGGTAATAATACATGTATACTATTGTTGGGGGGTGGGGATGGCTGGAAGCAGGACCTTGGTCCTCGTCTTCTTTAAAGAAATAATTCAATAGAGAGCGATATTGTGAAACAGATAAACTGTTTACCAAAATCAAAGTACACGTGGAGGAAATGGCAACCCACTCCAGTATTCTTTTTTTCATAATTATTAATTTTTTTAATTGAAGGATAATTGTTTTACAGAAGTTTGTTGTTTTCTGTCAAACCTCAGTGTGAATCAGCCATAGATGTACATATGTATTCCCCCTCCCTCCCATACAGAGCCTCTAGGTTGACACAGTTTGTTGTTTGAGTTTCCTGATTCATCAGCAAATCCCCGTTGGCTATCTATTTTACATATGGTAATGTAAGTTTCCATGTTACTCTCTCCATACATCTCACCCTCTCCTCCCCTCTCCCCGTGTCCGTAAGTCTATTCTCTATGTCTGTTTCTCCACTGCTGCCCTGTAAATAAATTCTTCAGTACCATTTTTCTAGATTCTGTATATGTATATTAGAATATGATATTTACTTATTTTTCTCTTTCTGACTCACTTCACTTTGTATAATAGGTTCTAAGTTCATCTGCCTCATCAGAACTGACTCAAATGCGTTCCTTTTTATGGCTGAGTAATATTCCATTGTGTATATATACCACAACTTCTTTATCCAGTCATCTGTCGATGGACATCTAGGCTGTTTTCATGTTCTAGCTTTTGTGAATAGTGCTGCAGTGAACAATGGGATCCATGTGTCTTTTTTTTTTTGTATTTATTTATTTTTTTACACGAACTCCCAAACATGAACCCCCCACCTCCCACCCCACATCAATTTTGGTTTCCTTAGGGTATATAACTAGGAATGGGATTCCTGGGTCATATGGTGGTTTTATTCCTAGTGTTTTAAGGAATCTCCATACCATCTCCCATAGTGGCTGTATCAATTTACATTTCCACCAACAGTGTAAGAGCATTCCCTTTTCTCCACACCCTCTACAGCTTTTATTGTTTGTAGACTTTTTGATGATGGCCATTCTGACCCGTGAGAGGTGATATCTCATTGTGGTTCTGATTTGCATTTCTCTAATAATGAGTGATGCCGAGCATCTTTTCATGTGCTTTTGTACATCAAAGGAAACTATAAGCAAGGTGAAAGACATCCTTCAGAATGGGAGAAAATAATAGCACATGAAATAACTGACAAAGGATTAATTTCCAAAATGTACAAGCACTCCAATGTTCTTGCCTGGGAAATCCCATGGACAGAGGAGACTGGTGGGGCTCTTCATGGGGTCACAAAGAGCTTGACACAGTTGAGTGATCAAGTACATAGCACGCAAGGAAGAGCACACGGGTGAATTCTCAGAGTGAACTGCTCCCAATAAGAGTGGCTTAGTTCGCTTATATGGGGGCAGTCTTCTGTGTTTGTCTCTAGCCAGTAATCTTGACTGTAATATTTGGCCTGACTCAGAGTCCTTCCCAGTGGCACACGCATCTCTCAACCAAGATGGATTCCAGCGTGAAGGTTTCTGGGGGACTTGGCAAGACATATGAAAAAAATATGGTCACTTTGTCTTTCACCCAATCAGGGCCGATGCTCCTGTTGCTATTTTGTCTCAAAGTGTCTGCAGGAGACTGGATGCAGCTGCTCAGCCTGGTGCCCAGCTATCTCCTACATCATTCTCGTGTATCTTTATAGTTTTCTCTCTTAAACGTGTGCTGGCACATCAGCTGTTGTTCATCTCAAGATGGGCAGGTGTTGAGAGGACCCAGAAATGAATGATGTTCCTCTTCTTTGAGGCATCATTGACTTGGAAGTGATAATCACTGAGCTGAGTCCTGAGAAAAAAGACCCATGGGGGCTATCTTTACAGGTGTGTCAAGTGGGCATTTGCACAGTTCCCATGCTTAGAAGGGCCTCAAATGTTGTTTAATGCTCTTCAGTCACCAACTTGAAAATCCCAAGAAAAAAGTTCTGAAGGGGGCTTTGCATTTTCTCTGAGTTTATTTGAATTTATTTATTTAGCTGTGTTGGGTTGTTGCATCTTGCAGGGTCTTCGTTGCATCTTGCAGGGTCTTCATTGCATTTTGTTGTGGTGCATATGCTCAGTGGTTGCGGCATGTAGGCTTAGTTGTCCCATGCAATGTGGGATTTTAGTTACCTGACAAGGGACCGAACCCACGTCCCTGGCACTGGATTGCAGATTCTTAATGACTGGAGCAGCAGGGGAGTCCCTGTATTTTCACTGTGCAATGGACCCTCATGTTGAGCAGTTGGTCCCAGGCCTAATCTAAGTTCATATAGCTGAAAAATGAAAAGGCTAGTGTACAAATGAGGTAAGTGGGGCTCAGGGAAGTTAAATATCACAGTCAATAGTGGTGCCTGATTTCTGATTTTCTTTTTCTGACACCTGGGTGCATGTGCACAAGAAATGCACTAACACAGTCATCAGAACCGGTGTTCAACATCACCATTCAGGCTCCACTCTGATCCAGAACTTCCTCTTTCCCCTCTTCTATGTCCTCACACTGCTGCTGCTAAGTCACTTCAGTCGTGTCCGACTCTGTGTGACCCCATAGACGGCAGCCCACCAGGCTCCCCTATCCCTGGGATTCTCCAGGCAAGAATACTGGAGTGGGTTGCCATTTCCTTCTCCAGTGCATGAAAGAGAAAAGTGAAAGTGAAGTCGCTCAGTCTGTCCGACTGTTAGCGACCCCATGGACTGCAGCCCACCAGGCTACTCCATCCATTGGATTTTCCAGGCAAGAGTACTGGGGTGGGGTGCCATTGCCTTCCCCAGTCCTCACACTATTGGAAGCTTATTTAGTTGTTAAAGCGACTCACACTAAATTGACCGCAGGTAAATGCATTATCCTCTTCCTGCTCACAGTGAATTTTATTTTCCTCTCCTGACCCAATGTAAACATTTTCATGGTGGATG
Organism: Oreotragus oreotragus; assembly: GCA_006410675.1. Lineage (NCBI taxonomy): Eukaryota > Metazoa > Chordata > Mammalia > Artiodactyla > Bovidae > Oreotragus > Oreotragus oreotragus. The sequence continues at coordinate 324,363 of SJYX01022691.1, forward strand.
TTTCAGGCAATGTGGCAGGAAGGAAAGAAGGAAGGAAGATTCAGAACCCTCCAGACCCTTCAGATCCCAGCACAGAGGTGAGATTGCATGACCTGAGCCTCAGTGCTGGATTAATAGTCCCTGATGGGTTTCAGAAACAAGTTGTTTAGCAGCTTTCAATATATACATGAGCATGGGTCTTTACTGTAAAAAGAAGAATATCAACATCACCTACCCTCCAAAACACAATACCATGCCTTTAAATCAGAAATAAAACAACTTCCTTTGAACTGCAGTGTGTCACATTGTTTTAGGACAAGAAAATAGCTAATGCGCCAGTAGCTCTAGACTCTTCCTGCCTGCAAGCTTCAATTGTCTTATCTGCTTCCTCCCTCCCTGGGTCACCAGCTTCAGCCTGCAGTTGTATTTAAATATGATGTGGCGGGTTTCAGATTCAGTGGCTGCCTCTCATCCCTCATAAGGAGGTTTGGGGCACTAAAAGACTTTCTTTCCACTGAGCAGGATTATCACTTCAGTCTTATTTTAGAAGTTCAAGAAATGAGAGCATGGGGGCCCAGGGAGAAAACACCCCCGCCACTGGAGACTGGTTCCGATAGTCTGACCTACAGTCCTAGACCAGGGGCTTGTTGAGAGCAATTTATTGGTTACTTTTAATTCTTTCTTGACTCTGGGCTCCAGAGAGTCTTTCCTGGAAGGATTCATTTTCTTTGATTTATTTTTCAAACGCATTTAAAAAAAAAAGATATTTTCCTGGAAACATTTAGCCCTACTTTCCTGATAGTTTTGGTCAGTAGTAGCCAGATTTAGGAGACATAAGTTCAATCCCTGGGTCAAGAAGATCTCCTGGAGATGGAAACGGCAACCCTCTCCAGTATTCTTATCTGAGAAATCCTGTGGACAGAGGCGCCTGGTGGGCTACAGTCCGTGGGGTCACAAAGAGTCAGACGCAACTTAGTGACTGAACGACAAGTACCCGGATTTGCCTGGTGTATGTTTTATCTCTCTCCTGAGAATTGAGGGTGAGTGACTTCTCACAGTGGTCCCAAGAGAGAAGGCTCATTTTAGACCTGGGGATCTAAGCCTCAGAGCCAAAATGCTGGCAAGTTCCCAAGAGCAGAGTCACTGTCCACCCTTTCAGTGGGAAAGTGAGCAGGGAAGTTCTCCGAGAAATTCTCGTTGAGGCCGTGTGGAAAAGCCTGACTTGAAAAGAAATGGAGAATAAAAGGGAGCTGTTACAAAAAGGATAAATGACTCATTCTCGCATCAGAGACTCTCAGTGGGTAAGGTGTAGAGGAATTAGGCAGTCTGGGGTCTTCTTAACTGGTAGGATTCCAGAGGTCAAAGGAACCCTGGATGTTTGGGATGCGTAGAGCAGAGAGTCAGTGAAGAGTGAACAGAGTCTAAGAGGGTGGGATAAAGGCTCTGACAGGTTGAAATAGAAGGCATTGGATGAGCTGGTCTGGAGGAAGGTTTGGTAGGCAAGATCTATCCCAGACATGGATTTGGGTGCTTTCTGAGACTACTTTCCATTGGTTAGTGATCTTCTGGCATAATTACACTTCAGTTCAGTTCAGATCCTTCTACACATTGTATGTTAGCAGATATTCCAAGAGTTGAGAAGTCATATTTTCTTTAGTTTGTCTATGGTAAGTCCCCTATATATGAATGAATTCCATTCGAAGAGCGTGTTCATAAGTCCAACAAAGTTAGCCTAGGTACCCAGCTAACACAGTCAGCTATATAGGACCATGAGAGTGAAAGTGTTGGTTGCTCAGTCGCTCTTTGTGGCCCCCATCAACTATAGCCACCAGGTTCCACTGTCCATGGGATTCCCCAGGCAAGAATACTGGAGTGGGTTGCCATTTCCTACTTCAGGGGATCTTCCTGACCCAAAGATTGAATCCAGATCTCCTGCATCTCCTGCATTGGCAGGCAGATTCTTTACCATCTGAACCACCGGGAAAGTCCAAAGATACTGGAGTGAGTAGCCATTCTCTTCTCCAGGAATCTTCTCAAACTCAGGTCTCCTGCATTGCAGGCAGATTCTTTACAGTCTGAGCCAGCGGGGAAGCCTGTATAGTATTGTGCTATAATACATTTAAAATACTGTACAAATAATACATAAAATACAAACATAAAAAATTAACAGTTTTGATCTTGAAAAGTACAGGAGTACCAGCTACATAAGCATTACTTTTTTGCTTCCAGACATCCTGGGCTTGACATACAGATACTGTACTACTCTCCTCCAGGAGCCGCCCAGGTGGCACTAGTGGTGAAGAACCTGCCTGCCAATGAGGAGACCTGGGTTGCCAGATCCCCTGGAGGAGAGCATGACACCCCCTCCAGTATTCTTGCCTGGAGAATCGCATGGGCAGAAGAGCCTGGCATGCGAAGGTCCACAGGGTTGCAAAGAGTCAGCCACGACTGAAGGGACTTGGCACAGCACCGCAGTACTGTTCTCTACACAGTACGGCATAGGAAAGTACACAAAACCACAAGCACTGGTAGAGGATGCCAGGCACCTGGACTAACTTATGTGACTGGACATGTGAACCCACGCTCACATCTTTTCAAAGTTTGCAACTTGAGTTCATATGGAGGGGACTTGACTGTGCTCTTCAGGAGCAGTGTGTGTTCGTGTGTGCGCATATGTGTGCTTTTTGGCTTGGAACTGAGAGAAGATACTGCATTTAAGAAAACTAGAGAACAATTCAAAACGTTAAAAAAAAAGTCTTGGGGGAGGGGAGTATTGTTTCCTCAAACCCGATTGAAAGTGGATGAAAAACCAGGAAGGGCAGCTGGTCTGCCTTTTCGAGGGCTCAGTCACTCCCCTGCCTGGCTTCCTACGCTTGCAGAAGGGCTGTCATTCTCTCCCTTTTGCAGATGGCCAAGTTAAGCCTCACTAAGGGTATACAACCACCCTGAAGCCCCATGTTAAGAGGTTTCTCAGAGAGGAGACCCCAGGTCTCTACCCCACATTTCCAGAATATCCCCCTCTTTAGGGTCTGCCCTCGCTGAGAAATTTCCCAGAAATGCACACATCCAAACACACTGCTTATTGAAGACCATCATCATTCTGTTAACTTTTCTATTTTCTCCACATTTCCCCCATCCCCTCACATTATTTTTTTCTTTTTTAAAGATTTTTATGATGTGGACCATTTTAAAAAATCTTTACTGAATCTGTTACGACATTGCTTCTGATTTATGTTTTGCTTTTTTGGCTGTGGGGCGTGTGGGATCTTGGTTCCCTCATCAGGGACTGAACGTGCACCCCCTCTGCAGTGGAGTCTTAACCACTGGGCCACCAGGGAAATCCCTCATGTTTTCAATGACCATTTCAGTCCAGGGAAAGTTGGATTCCTTTTTAGTCTGGGGTTACATCTCTGTGATGGAAGCTTCATGTTTTTCTCAGGAATTTTCTTGATGATTCTATTCCCCTTTGGACATCTCTCCATCCATACCCCCGAGCTGCATTGTCTTGACTATCCTCAAGAAGAACCTGAGATGGGGAACAAGTCTGTGAGAGTTTTCCAAGGCAGAATGACATTCTCTTGTTAGAAGCTGTCATTCTCCAAGCAAACAGTGACTGCCTCATGCACAGACTGGTGAGAAGACGAGAAACAACGAAGGTGAATGGAAGGGGGCAGATCTGCTATTTCTGCCCTTGGAGACACCTCTACCTGGCATTTATTATAACCTGAAAGAGCAGAGTTTACCCTTCTGTGTCTGGAGGTGAGGTAATCTCACAGGTCTGCCATAGCCTCTGATGGCTCACACACTGTTCTTTCCAGGGGGCCTGAGATAGGGAATAAGAGGCTGTGTTTGCCGCTGTTAAAGAATACCTTTCTCTTGTTCTTTCTCTTAAAAATATTCGTACAAGAGCAATGTTCTATTCAGTCTGCCATTATGCTAAAAGCTTTTCCTTGGAAGACAATAGCTGTTCTCAGGAAAAAAAAGATTTACACTGGGTCCCCAGGGTGTAATAAGCTACCACACAGCACCTGCCTCGGGTTGGGAGTTGTCACTTGTAAGTGGTTTTAAACTAGAACGGAGTGGAAAAATACACAGTTACAGAATTCCCCTTTTGGCTGCTTTACAAATCCTTTTCCATCCTCTCTGGCCTTTGTCTCTTCCTGAGACACCTGATCAGGTATGAAGAACAGAACTTTCCAGTGAGGGGAGTGTGAAGTGGTCCAAGGAAAACAGAAGCCTGAAGTGGAAACCTCTCCCTCTTGGAAATTTCTGTTTAGGCTTTGTCCCCCACCCCTCCTGGAGGCACGTGAGGCTGAGTATTGCTAAGGGATCACTGAATTTTAGAGCGTCAGCATCCATAGACCATGGAGTCCAGATTCCTCCATTGCTAGTGAGGGATTGGAGGTCAGATACACGAACTGAGCTGTGTTGTTCTCCCAGCTAGTTGATGGCAGATGGGGTTTGAAACTTCAGACCCCTCGTCTCCTGATTAAATTAAGTGCTTCTCTCTCTCTCCTTTTTTTTTTGGTCGGGGGCGGGGGGTGCGGTAATGCATTGCTGTTGACAAATATTAGAACTAAAAAAACGAACTACAAGAGTATGAAAAACTTCTCTGTATGGAAGTTTTTAATAAAAAAAGTTAGAAATACTGAATTGTAACCTTGTCTTGTCTTACAGCTTCCATCTTTTCAGGCAACCAGGGCTAGGAACCATGGTAGATATTAGGGAGATAGAGATGAATAGCACGTGACTCTAGTCTTTGAGACACTCTTGATAAGCATTGTGTTTGTGTGTATGTGTGTGGCTTTATGTAAACAAGTCATTATGATACAGAAGTTTTACAAGAACAAAGTTTTACAAGAACAAAAGAGAGCCTTTTTCTTCTTGGTGGAATCAAAGGGGGACTGGTACCCAGGAGGGACAGCTTTGTACATCCCATGTGCGTGACGATCCTTTACTGACACACCTTTGCTTTTAAAGAAATCTCAGTGGACAATCCCAAAACTATTTAAAGAACTATTTAAATCTTTCTTGAGAAGACATGAAAAGGGGAATATATAATATGCATGCAAACCATCGTAAATTCATCTTTTTTCATCTTTCTTACTGTTACCAATCTAGACATACAAATAGAGGTTCACAATAATCCCGTTTTTCAATACAAACCTTTAAAACTATGACATTTAGATCAGTTAAGTATCACCTTTCTACTTCCCATTTTGGCCCAATCACTCTAAGCAAAGGAAAATGAAGAATTCTTTCTCCTTCCAAGGCTGGTTGGAAGCAGTGGGAAAAACTACAAAATCTTACAATTGAATAGTTTTGCTTATTATACCCAATCACGTAGTTTATTCTTACAGAGTTTTTACATAATATATCACTTTGTCCTTATAGTTCCTTTGTTCTATAATGATAAAACTGAGATTCAGTATCAATGCCATTGGATCTGTGTCTTGAACTCAGACTATTGCATGCGGTGACATGGGGGTGTGTCTTCTCAAGCAGGAAAATAGCTTTTGTAGAGACACAGAAGTCTAGAAATAATCGCTGTGAACATCTCAGGGTGCCAGAACTACAGGATGGTGGATTGAGTATGGGATCAGAAAATAAGGTGGGAAAGGTAAATTGGGCTGAGTTTAAAAATATACCTTATTTTTCATATTAGTTTCTCCTGAAAGCAATGATGAACTAATAGGATGCTGTTAAAAGCAGAGAAATGACAAGATCAGATTTGTTTTGGAGGAAGATCTTGTGGCAGTAATGTAGGGGACGGAGAAGGAAATGGCAACCTACTCCAGTATTCTTGCCTGGAAAATTCCACAGACAGAGGACCCTAGAGGGCTACAGTCCCTGGGTTGCAGAGTGAGATCCAACACACAATGCAGGGGAAGTCTGGAGTGTGGCCATGGGGACAGGAGTGTGGCCATGGGGACATGACACCCAGCACAGAGAAGTTCATGAGCATTTAGACCCCAGGTTCAAACTCACTGGGGTCCTAGTCTTGACTCTGCCATTTATTAGCTTCATGAGCTTGGAAAATATGTTTCAACACTTCATGCCCAGGCTTCTCCATTTATAAATTGCCGATGACAACAGTATCTTCTTCATGGGTAATCCGAAGCTTGTAAAAGGACTTAGAACATGGTACACAGTATTCAAGAAAAAATAACAACTGTTAGTCTTCTACCTGGTTGATGAGATTCCCACGGAAGATAAGTCTATGGAAATGGGAGGGGAGGGACTGGGTTTAGAAGATATGTCTAAATTTGGAGTGAGAGATTAACAGAGAATAGGGATAAAGAAGAAGGAGTTGAACTATTTCTCCTTTGGGGGATGGGCGCACAATTTAATACCAGTAGAAGAATACTTGAGAGAGTAAGACTGTTGTGAATGGATATTGAGTTCAGTTTTGGAAATATTCATTTCCAGAGGCCTGCAAATTATATAACTCAGGTTAAACATGATTATAAAGCCAATATGCTGTAAGATATAATCTATTTCAGAGGGAAATAAAACAAAGTTTGCATTACCTGAATAATTTTCTAAATTAGCAAGGATACTATAAATTGACTCTGTGTGGTTACTGAAGCAGAAGCACATGATGTATTTCATCAGAATCCATGCTAAAACTGTTATATCCTATAAATATGTTCATATGATTTAATAATTTATATCTTTTCAAGGTAATTAACTGTTTACAGAATGTTTATATGTGATTAACTGTTCCTCACAATAGCTCTGTGAGGTAAAGAAAAAAAATTACATTTTTGTTTTCCATTTTTAGCTGATAATATTGAGGCCCTAAAAAGTCATGTGGTTAGTAAGAGCTGGAGCTCAAATTTATCCCCAAATGCTCTAGCTCCATAACTCTAGTTCCATATTCTATGACCTTTCAGCTCTTCAGTCATGAGAGAAAATCCTTTATCATTGAGGTGCAATTCCCTGCATGTAAAAATACTTGTTTATACAGCAGGTAATGCAGTCTAGGCTTCTCCAATATGCCTAGTACCTTTGTAGTCCCATTAACATTAATAACCCTTGTAATTAAAAAAAAAAAATCTGTACCACAAGTCCTTTATTTGTTTATTTTGTCTTTTTCTGTAAACTTTTTAAAAACTAATTGAAGGATCATTGCTTTACAATACTGTGTTGGCTTCTGCCATATGTCAGTAGGCATCAGCCATAGACATACCTATGTCCCCTCCCTCCTCACCCTCCCTCCTATCTCCCACCCCATCTCAATGCCCTAGGTTGTCCCAGAGGCCTGGTTTGACTTCCCTGAGCCATACAGCACATTCCCACTGGCTGTCTATTTGACATATGGTAGTGTATATGTTTCCATGCTACTCTCTCCTTTCCAAAATAAGGAACGCTTCATGAATCTGTGTGTCATCCTTGCACAAGGGCCATGCTAATCTTCTCTGTACTGTTTCAATTTTAGTGTATGTGGTGCTGAAGTGAGCACAACTATTTATTTTTATTTTCTGCCATTGATACCATGAAATTCCATGTTAGAATGGAATAGCCCTTGTAACTTTAGTAAAATCGAAATCTTTCTGCCTCTGCAAAACCCTTCTCACCTGTATCTTACCCCTTAAGCACTCCATACCCTTCAGATACACTCATCTTCTTTCTATTCCTCAAACACAGTGACTAAATTATCTTCCCCAGGCCTCTGGATTTGCTGTTTCCTTTGAGTGGAAAACTTTACCTCTGTAGCTTGGCAAGACTGATTTCTTCTTGTCGTATATTATCCTTGCTCAGGTTGAGGAAACCTTCCTGGGTCACCATATGTAATGTTCTTTCACTCAGAACCTCATTATTACATGACCTTGTTCTTCAACCCTGGGATTTCTTTGGAAGGAATGATGCTAAAGCTGAAACTCCAGTACTTTGGCCACCTCGTGCGAAGAGTTGACTCATTGGAAAAGACTCTGATGCTGGGAGGGATTGGGGGCAGGAGGAGAAGGGGACGACCGAGGATGAGATGGCTGGATGGCATCACGGACTCGATGGACATGAGTCTGAGTGAACTCCGGGAGATGGTGATGGACAGGGAGGCCTGGCGTGCTGCGATTCATGGGGTCGCGGAGAGTCAGACACGACTGAGCGACTGAACTGAACTGAACTGAACTGTTCTATCTTCCNATGGCTGGATGGCATCACGGATGCGATGGACGTGAGTCTGAGTGAACTCTGGGAGTTGGTGATGGACAGGGAGGCCTGGTGTGTTGCGATTCATGGGGTCCCAAAGAGTTGGACACCACTGAGCAACTGAACTGAAATGAACTGAATTGGTAATACCACTTATATGTGGAATCTGGAAAAATAGCAGAGATGAACTTTTTTTCAAAGCAGAAATAGACTCACAGCTGTAGAAAACAAACTTATGGTTAGCAAGGGAGGAAGAGGGGGCGGGCTGATGGCGGATTGGGATTGACACGTATGCTGAGTCGCTTCAGTCATGTCTGACTCTGTGCGACCCCATAGACGGCAGCCCACCAGGCTCCCCCGTCCCTGGGATTCTCCAGGCAAGAACACTGGAGTGGGTTGCCATTTCCTTCTCCAATGCATGAAAGTGAAAAGTGAAAGGGAAGTCGCTCAGTCGTTTCCGACTCTTCGCGACCCCATGGACTGCAGCCCACCAGGCTCCTCTGCCCATGGGATTTTCCAGGCAAGAGCACTGGAGTGGGGTGCCATTGCCTTCTCCGTGACACATATAGGCTACTACATATGAAACAGACAGCTAATGGGACCCTACTGCATAGCACAGGGAGCTCTGCTCAGTCCTCTGTGATGACCTAAATGGGAAGGAAACTTAAAAAACAGGGGGTACATGTATATGTATCACTGATTTACTTTGCTGTATAGCAGGAAACTGACACAACATTGTAAAACAACTATGCTTCAGCAAAAACAACAATAACAGTAATAAAGAAGATATTATAAAAGATAAAAAAGAGCTAGTCCTGTTCTGACCACTTATACATAAAGTGATGCTGTGCAGTGGTATTTACAAATGTGGAACATCTCAAACCAACATAATTTACTATGCATTTAAAATACAGTTCAATCTAGAAATATGTTACTGATGAATTTGTTTGCAGGGCAGCAATGTAGAAACAGACATAGAGAACAGGCTTATGGACATGGTGGGAGGGGAGGGAAGGGAGGAAGGAGAGAGTGAAATGTATGGAGAGAGGTAACATGGAAACTTACCTTGCCATATGTAAAATAGATACCAGTGGGAATTTGCTGTATGACTCAGGAAACTCAAACAGGGGCTCTGTATCAACCTAGAGGGGTTGGATGTGGGGCAGATGGGAGGGAGGTTCAAGAGGGAAGGCACAAATGTATACCTATGGCTGATTCATGTTGATATTTGGCAGAAAACAACAAAATTCTGTAAAGCAATTATCCTTCAATTCAATTAAATAAATAAATTTAAAAAGATAAAATACAATTTCAAAAGTGTAGGAGGGAAGAGATGTGAAGAGACATGGATGCTAGAGGATGAGGCAAACCTAGGGCTCGTGACTGATTTCAGGAATTCTGTTTTCTTCTGAAATGAGTCAATGGAAGGTGGAATTAAATTTATGTAATAGGAGTAGCTGGAATTTGGGTGCAGCCTCCTGGCACGTGTTTATCCTGCGCTTCAATTTCTGGAGGCTATGCCTACGTGATTTTGCCTGTTATAAACCTCAAATCAATCATCTCTCTCTTTTTTAATTGAAGCAAATTGTGCAATCCTTTCTGCTTTGTTTTTGTTAGGGTTTCCTCTACTTTATCCCTAGTAGGAAAAACTGATCCCTTGAGATTTCCTCTGGGATACGATTGTTTGCAGCCACTACAGTCTGATGAATTCTTGATGATTTCCTCGGAATGTATCCTTTTTTTTTTTTCATCCTTGAATACAAGCCCTTTGTTCTTGACTGCTTTTCTCTTAGACGCTTTTGAGTAATTAAATACACCCATAGTGTGTATGCGCTACAAATATTGTTCATTCAGTTCAGTTCAGTCGCTCAGTCCTGTCCGACTCTGTGTGACCCCATGAATCGCAGCATGCCAGGCCTCCCTGTCCATCACCATCTCTTGGAGTTCACTCAGACTCACGTCCATCGAGTCCGTGATGCCATCCAGCCATCTCATCCTCGGTCGTCCCCTTCTCCTCCTGCCCCCAATCCCTCTCAGCATCAGAGTCTTTTCCAATGAGTCAACTCTTCGCATGAGGAGGCCAAAGTACTGGAGTTTCCGCTTTAGCATCATTCCTTCCAAAGAAATCCCAGGGTTGATCTCCTTCAGAATGGACTGGTTGGATCTCCTTGCAGTCCAAGGGACTCTCAAGAGTCTTCTCCAACACCACAGTTCAAAAGCATCAATTCTTCGGTGCTCAGGTTTCTTCACAGTCCAACTCTCACATCCATATATGACCACAGGAAAAACCATAGCCTTGACTAGGCAAAGTAATGTCTCTGCTTTTGAATATACTGTGCAGGTTGGTCATAATTTTTCTTCCAAGGAGTAAGCGTCTTCTAATTTCATGGCTGCAGTCACCATCTGCAGTGATTTTGGAGCCCAGAAAAATAAAGTCTGACACTGTTTCCACTGTTTCCCCATCTATTTCCCATGAAGTGATCGGACCAGATGCCATGATCTTCGTTTTCTGAATGCTGAGATTTAAGCCAACTTTTTCGCTCTCCTCCTTCACTTTCTTTACATTTAGTATTTGTGGTTCATTATTTGTGTGTGTCCTAGTGTTACATCACAAAGTAATAATCTGCCATTTCTTGTTACCTCCAGCATAGTCAGTTCAGTTCAGACTGTTAAAATCTTTTGCTCCAAGGACCAGATTGGCCTCCTAGCTGTTCTCATTGGTCTTCACTTTCCAGTCTTTTAACACATGTAAGCCAGAGCAATCTACTTTAGAAGAGAAAATGCTCTCATTTGCTCAGTATCTTTTAAAGGCATCCTCAGACTTGGGGAGCATGATCTGGCCTCTGCCTGGGCTTCCTGACGCTCTCATGCATGTTCACCTTTATTCTATGTCCTGGTTACCCCGTCCACTTAAGAATTACCTTTAGACTTTTTATCTTCCTCTCTCACCTCCTGCTCTCTGCCCCTGTAATTCTCTCTGCCTTGGGAAGCTCACCCTTAGCCCGCAGCTTCTTTTTTCCTGCTTGTTCAAAACCCCATGTCTCGCTGGGGACTTTATCTCATGTCCTCCAGAACGGGTTATGCGATTTTTCATCAATCCCTTTGCCTGTGCCTGTCATGACACCATACTCCTTTCAAATTATTTGACTGCCCCATCAAAGTACAGGCCCTGCCTTAAGAGGTGCTTTCATGCTCAGTTGCTTCAGTCATGTCAGACTCTTCGTGACCCCGTGGACTATAGCTGGCCAGGCTCCTCTGTCCATGGGATTCTCCAGGCAAAACTATCAGAGTGGGTTGCCATTTCCTTCTCCAGGAGATCTCTACCCAGCGATCGAACCTGAGTCTTCTGCATTGCTGCTGCTGCTAAGTCACTTCAGTCGTGTCCGACTCTGTGTGACCCCATAGACGGCAGCCCACCAGGCTCCCCCATCCCTGGGATTCTCCAGGCAAGAATACTGGAGTGGGTTGCCATTTCCTTCTCCAATGCATGAAAGAGAAAAGTGAAAGTGAAGTCGCTCAGTCTGTCCGACTGTTAGCGACCCCATGGACTGCAGTCCACCAGGCTACTCCGTCCATTGGATTTTCCAGGCATTGCAGGCAGGTTATTAACTGCTGAGACACCGGGAAGCCTGCCTTATGAGGTAGGCACCAAGTAAATATGTGCTACATGACTGAGTCAATGAATGAAGACAGTGCCCGGAAACAGTGTGGACCAGTGGGTAAGTAAGAGGGTACAGCCAGACTAGAGTCTGGCTCCTGGCTCCATCCTAACTAGGCATGTGATCTATAGCAAGTTAAGTCACCTAAGTTTCTTAGTGAGTAAAATAGGGATAAGAATAGGAAACATCTGGTCAGATTATTGTAACCATTAGATGTTAACAGGTATAGACAGAATGGTAAGGGCCCAGGATGTTTTAAAATTAGTTTTATTTATTATTCCCTACTTTTCTTCTGGGAGTTTAGTAGCCAAAGTAGAAGACCCAGCTTCTCTGTGGTCTATTAGGAATTGTCTTCTTAGCTCTGGAAGAGTTCACGAGAACTGATTTATAAAATGTTGGATTTCTACAACATAGAATACTGCAAATGATTAACTGTAACCTATGATGTTGATGTTGTATAGTATAATTTAATATTGTAATTATGGAAAAGGTATGTCATATCTTTGCTTAAACCACAAGAATACTGGAGTGGTATGCCATTCCCTCCTCCAGGGGACTGCATTTTGTCAGAACTCTTCACTATGACCTGTCTGTCTTGGGTGGACCTGCACGGCATGGCTCATAACTTCATTGACTTACTCAAGCCTTTTCAGTATGACAAGGCTGTGATCCGTGAAGGGTAAGTTTTAATACATACTGGTTAAATATGCTGTAAGGAATTAGGATCTGAAGTCAGTGGTGATGGTGTGACTAATATTTTTTGTTTCATTGCATGGAGAAATGAGAGACAAAGGACAGAGAAGAGGCAGGGAAGGGAGGACAGAAGGAAGGAGAGAGAAAGAGAGACACGGAAAGAATATTTTCATCACTAAGTATAGAATCTAACTACAAACCAGAGTTTTTAAGTTGATCAAAAGTTGGCTGAAACTGCTTGTTAAGTCTCTGAACACAAAGACTCCAAGAAGACAGATAAGTTTTGGAAAACTAGTTCTCCAAATTAAGAGATTCAGCACAAATTTGAATTGCTTAAACCAGAGGGAGGAAAGAAAAACAGAATTCAATTCAGCAATGATTCAGAAATGTTAGAGGTTAGTAACTGAGATAGCTATACCTAGGTAATATCAACGATATTGAATGTTTGAGTGTAATGTTCTTTAAAATGTATATCTTGGTTATTTTGGAAAAAAACATCAAGAAAATGAAAATAATATGCTATTACATTGTCTTGGGCTTAGTTATGTCTGTCTGTAGGAAAGAGCTTTTTCAATGGGAAGGCAGTGTTCAATATAACACCAGCTCCTTGAATGAACAAGTAAGAAATTCTGGACTTGCCTTGAGGCAGGGTTGGGCAGTAGTTAAATGCACTGCAGTAGGATGTCCTGGGTTTGCATTTTACTGCAAGCCAATGAATTAAAAGGATGCTTCCAACTTCATTAATGATAAATTTATAAAACTAAGCCCAAAAATATACTCAGTTTTGTACATGTCATAATTGTGATGATCTCTAACAGTGGAAACAGTGAAAGACTTTATTTTTGGGGCTTCAAAATCACTACAGATGGTGACCACAGCCGTGAAATTAAAAGACACTTGTTCCTTGGAAGAAAAGCTATGACCAACCTAAACAGCATATTAAAAAGCAGAGACATTACTTTGCCAACAAAGGTCTATCTAGTCAAAGCTGTGGTTTTCCTAGTAGTCATGTGTGAATGTGAGAGTTGGACTATAAAGGAAACTGAGCACCGAAAAATTGATGCTTTTGAACTGTGGTGTTGGAGAAGACTCTTGAGATTCCCTTGGACTATAAGGAAATTCAACTAGTCAATCCTAAAGGAAATCAGTCCTGAATATTGGAAGGACTGATGCTGAAGCGGAAACTCCAATACTTTGGCCACCTGATGGAAAGAGCTGACTCATTAGAAAAGAAACTGATGCTGGGAAAGATTGAGGGCAGGAGGAGAAGGGGACAACAGAGGATGAGATGGTTGGATGGCATCAGTGGCTAGAGGGACATGAGTTTGAGCAAGCTCCGGGAGTTGGTGATGACAGGGAAGCCTGGTGGGCTGCAGTCCATGGGGTCACAAAGAATTGGACATGACTGAGCAATTGAACTGAGCTGAACTACCTATTTAATAGAAGTTTAAAGCATGTGTAGCTATTTAGGAATTGAGCAGGCATTTAAGCCAGATTGATCCACACCTCATAGCCACTCTCCCACTGGTGTCTGCATTTCCAAAGGAGGCTATGCAGACTTTAGTATGAGGGGACCATAGAAAACTATTCTTCCGCTCAACCTCTGGTTTCCAGGTTTTGTATTTGGAGAACCTGATTAATGAAATTCATGTTATATTTAGTTATAGTGTTAGTTCTCAGTACGCAGTCTTGTCTGACAGTTTGAGACCCCATGGACTGTAGCCCACCAGGCTCCTCTGTCCATGGGCTTTCCCAGGCAAGGATACTGGAGTGGGTTGCCATTTCCACCTCCACATCTCCTGCCTCTCCTGCATTGGCAGTGCCACCTGGGCAGGCATATATACTTATACTTTGTCCCAAAGGCAAGTATATACTTTCATTAAAGTAAGTTTCATTAATCAAATTATGTCTTTCTTGGGATTTCATGAGAATATCTGTTCATTAAATATTCTCACCACACAGTGTAATATACATCACATTCAAATACATTGGGCTTCCCTGATAGCGCCTGGTTTCAATCCCTGGGTTGGGAAGATCCTTGGAGGAGGGCGTGGCAGCCCACTCCAGTATTCTTACCTGGAGAATCCCATGGACAGACGACCCTGGTGGGCTACGGTCCATGGGGTCCCAAAGGGTCAGACACAACTGAGCACAAGCACAGCACATTCAAACAGACACAAAACTGTCAGCAACAACTATTTAAGAGGTAAATTGAATACATTTTAGCAAGTCAAAACTTATTGATGTAAATCCTAGACATTTTGGTTTGAAATAAAGCTTAAAAGTCTAAACCAGTTTTCCAACAAAGTCTGAAACAATTCAAAAGTTAGGATTGTCTTAAAGAGCTTTGAGTTGACAATAGTAACAAAACCCACCACGCCAACCTCAGACCCTCCTCTGAAGTATGTGTTTTCACAGTGGAAGAATAGGCATTGTTTGGAATTTCCCCAGGTAATTCTAATGGGCAGTCAGGGCTGAGAGTCTGGTCTAAAGGAAAAGTAGGAGTTCATAATTGAACAGGACAATAAATATTTGCTGAAGTAAGTACACAGGGCTAAAAAACAAAATCAAAACCCACATCTGTCCAGCATTCATTAGAATCCTCCTTTGCTCTTGAATCCTCTTCAGATGCTATTTACTTCCCCAGATACTTGTCTCTTAACAGCAGAGGCCACTCCGGTCTTATTTCCTCACTTCTCAACCCCTCTCAAGCCAGCCACCATGATCTTCACCCTCCTGAACCTTAACTTACTGAGCCTCTATAAATATATCATCAATACGTTATACATAATAGCATAACCAAAACATAATATATAATAATATCAATATATATTTCACACCTACCTGAAAACTTCCCAGGCGGCGCAGTGGTAAGGAAGCAGACCGCCAGGGCAAGGGACGCGGGAGACACACGTTCAATCCCTAAGTCGGGAAGATGCCCTGGAGAAGGGAATGGCAACCCACTCCAGTATCCTTGCCTGGGAAATCCCATAGACAGAGGAGCCTGGTGGGCTACAGTCCATGGGGTCTCAAAGAGTCAGACATGACTGAGCAACTGAGTGCAAACTTGAAAACTGCTATGGGTCATAAGTTGTACTATTGTTTTAAAACAAAACTTTATACTCTATTCAGATTTCCTTACTTAAAAACAAATCACTTGATTTTGGCTGTGCTGGGTCCTTGTTGCCGCGAGGGCCACTCTAGTTGCGGTGTGTGGGTTTCTCACTTCACTAGCTCCTCTGGTTGCAGAGCGTGGGTTCTAGGCCGTGGGCTCAGCAGCTCTGGCTCCCGGGCTCTCGAGCACAGGCTCCATAGTTGTGGGGCACAGACTAAGTTGCTCCACAGCAGCTGGGAGCATCAGTGTCATCTGAGAGTTGGCTGGAAAGATAGACACTTGGCAACCACCCAGACCTGCCCCAGAATCAGAATCTGCACTTCCACGTGACTGCTCCCCAGGTGACTTGTGTGTGCAGTAAAGCTTGACCGCAGGTTTCTGTTGTTTAGTGGCCAGGATTCATTTTTATAGTTCTGGCTCCCGGGCTCTCGAGCACAGCCTCCACAGTTGTGGGGCACAGACTAAGTTGCTCCACAGCAGCTGGGAGCATCAGTGTCATCTGAGAATTGGCTGGAAAGATAGACACTTGGCAACCACCCAGACCTGCCCCAGAATCAGAATGTGCACTTCCACGTGACTGCTCTCCAGGTGACTTGTGTGTGCAGTAAAGCTTGACCGCAGGTTTCTATTGTTTAGTGGCCAGGATTCATTTTTTTCTCTTTCTTTTCTGATGCATGCACATACTCTTATACACACACACAGCTTTTATATATATAATATATATATATATAAAGATATATATATAAGGATAATGTAGATTTTGCCTTGTGAAATATCATGTTATAAAATAAAAACATTCCTGCTTTATTTGCAGTGTATTTTCAGAAACTCCATCCTTTAAAAACAGTACTTTGTCATAGGTCTAATGATATAATTGGGGGTTAAATTGCTGATTCAACTTGAAATGACTCATAGCTCTGATTAAAAACATCATAAAAGAAAAGCTGTAAGTAAAATTTCTACAGCTCTCTTTAAAATATGCAATTTAATGCTCCAATTCCAATTAAAATATACCATAACATTACTTATATAAAGAACTTCAATTTGCTTCAAAATATGTATGTATAGAAATGACTCCAATATAAATTTGCTCAAAATTAGTATGCCAATTATAAGCATTATTTAAGCATTTAATTAAATGACTGCTCACATTTTGAAGGGAAGAGTTATAATTTTCCAGATCACTTTAAAGAAACATCCAATTTTATTTATGTTTATACAATGTTATTTTGTTTCCCCTGAGGAAAATTCCCTATAATAAGTAACGTTCATAGTCAAATCAATTACCTTAGGGTTATTAGAAATGACTACTCATTAGAAGCATTATTTCAGGAAAGATTTGTGGCTTGTTTCTTACCAAAATCATTTAGAAAACTGAAAACTACCCAACATCCCTCATCTTTGCACTGCCTACTCCCCAGTTTCCTCTGAGCTTTCATGTAAAAAAAGACAAAAGCCACTGGGCAAAAAGAAGTGCCAAGGTACTATGTCATTTAAGAGCTAGCTAGACAGTCATCAGTGAGAGGAATCCCCTCAACCCAGTTTACCCAGGACTTTCCCTGACTGTCTAGCACTGACTATCCCAAACGCCAGGAACCCTCTCAGTCCCTGGAAAATTGGAATGATGGGTTGCTCAAAGTTATGGCCAACGCAGACAGCATATTAAAAAGCAGAGACATTACTTTGCCAACAAAAGTCCGTCTAGTCAAAGCTATGATTTTTCCAGTAGTCATGTATGGATGTGAGTTGGACTAGAAAGAAAGCTGAACGCTGAAGAATTGATGCTTTTGAACTGTGGTGTTGGAGAAGACTCTTGAGAGTCCCTCGGACTGCAAGGAGATCCAACCAGTTCATCCTAAAGGAAATCATTCCTAGGTGTTCATTGGAAGGTCTGATGTTGAAGCTGAAACTCCAATACTTTGGCCACCTGATGTGAAGAACTGATTCATTTGAAAAGACCTGATTCTGGGAAAGATTGAAGGCAGGAGGAGAAGGGGACAACAGAGGATGAGATGGTTGGATGGCGTCACCTACTCAGTAGACACAAGTTTGGGTAAACTCTGGGAGTTGGTGATGGACAGGGAGTCCTTGCATGCTGCAGTCCCCGGGGTCACAAAGCAACTGAATTAAACTAAACTAAACTGAAGTCACTTAAAAATAAAACTAAAAATGAATTTCAACACTACCATTACAAAATTGTGAGCACAATATTGTATGTTATTTTGTTACTTTCAGTGAAAGCCCCCAAAGAGTTAAAATTCAATATCAAATAGTATACATTAGAATTTAAACGTATCAAGTGGATAGAACAGATATTTGGGAAAAAAAGTATAGAAATTGCCATCTTCTTCTTCCTTTTCTTAGTACTGTGGTGTAGCCTGTTTGAGTGAAAGATAAAAGAAAACAAGAAAATAAGCATAATACTAATTATTCACCAGACCACTGGGCTCCAAGCTAGAGGTAAACTAAGAAAATATTAGAGAGTGAAGTTTTATTTAGCTAGTTTGCCAAAAACTAAAAAAAGAAAAAAACAAACTCAGCTTTACTCATACATAGTGGCTTTCTTGGTGGCTTGGTGGTAAAGGACCTTCCTGACAATGCAGGAGACTTAGGTTTGATTCCTGGGTTGGGAAGATCCCCTGGAGAAGGGAATGGCAACCCACTCCAGTATTCTTGCCTGGAGAATCCTATGGACAGAGGAGCCTGAAGGGCTTACAGTCTATGGGGTCACAAGGAGTCATGCAAACTGAGTATGACCATGAACAATATGCAGATTAATACCACAGAAGCTCCTGGCTTAATTTTTGCCAAGTAATTAAAAGATGGCACACATAAAACAAACAATAGAGATTCACTGAGTTTTCCTGTAAAGATAAAAGACAGTTAGAATCATGCTATTTAGCAGACTTTTGACAAACACACACACTTAACTTGTCCCTTCAAAGTAAATATGACATTTCTACATTATGAAAGTGTTTTTCAAAAGAAATGTGTGATATGAAAAAAAGTCTTTTGAAACAGTTTGAAAACACTTCCAATGTGAAATTATTTTATTCCCAAAATGGATATTGAGATCACACAAGAAAATCCAAGACACAGCCACCACTAAATAGTGCTTATTAAATGGAAGTACACATACTTATGAATATGTTCGTAAGAACAGATTAACGTAAAATAAATATGTCACATAATTTTGTATTATCAATGGTGCTCAAAGATCAGTGATAAAAATATTACTTTATATTGGAGCAAAATGGTTATATTTTTGGAGTGATGGCAAAAAATTACAATGAAATATCAAACGTCAAATGAAATTTGGAATTTGTACCGTGTTCCCAGCCTTGGTAAGAAGGGTTGGGAAGGAAGTGTAAGAGGGACCACTGCATGTCCAATTTCTTGTGACATCATGGGTACATTAAAAAAAATGTTTGAGGGAGTTCTTTGGTGATCCAGTGTTTAAGACTTCATGCTTGCTTCCATTGCAGGGGGCACAAGTTTGATCCCTGGTCAGCGCATTAAGATTCCACATGCCTCAAGGTGGCAAGACCAAAAAAATTAATTTAAAAAAAAAGAAGTTTAAAATTTAAGAAAATATTTGAGTTTTACTGTTGCCCTGTAAGGAGTTATCATGACATTTATATATTAATAATATCTTAGAATTGCTCTCTAATTGTTTTAGATATGATTTTTCTTCTCATTTAGATTGTGTTCTTCTCCAAGATAGGGCTGTATTTCTCACTTGCTTTTAAGAAAAATATTAAGGTCATAGCAATTACTAATTAAAAAAAAAAAAGAAAGTCTTGAATAGCTGTTGAATGTTTTATGTGTTACTAGTGGGCATATATACAGATGTTATCACTTTGGAAAATAGACTGGCATTATCTATTAATGCTGAATTAATACATATATCAGGTAACCTGGCCATTTTACCTTCAGGAATATATCCAAGAGAAACTTGCCCGTATATGATGAGCAAGGTAAGAATTCTCTGTAAGAATATTCCTGGCAGTATTGTTCACAATAGCGAAAGCCTGGAAACAGCCCCAGTGTTCAACAGGAGAGTGGATTAAAGAACTATTGTATAACCACACAATAGAATATTATACAGTATTCTTAACTAATAAAATGCTGCAACACTTTAAACAGGATAAATACCACAAATGTAATATCAAGTAGAAAATGCCAAGTGCCAAGAGATTCGGAGAAGGCAATGGCACCCCACTCCATTACTCTTACCTGGAAAATCCCATGTACAGAGGAGCCTGGTGGGCTGCAGTCCACGGGGTCGCTGAAGGTCGGACACGACTGAGCGACTTCACTTTCAGTTTTCACTTTCATGCATTGGAGAAGGAAATGGCAACCCACTCCAGGGCTCTTGCCTAGAGAATCCCAGGGACGGGGGAGCCTGGTGGGCTGACATCTATGGGGTCAGACATGACTGAAGCGACTTAGCAGCAGCAGCAGCAGCAGCCAAGAGATTATCTACAGCATGCTATCTTTTTTTAAAAATAAAGGTGAAAACAAAATGAAGTATATATGTGTTAGAAATACATACAGATTAAAAGTTAAAAAATGCTGTTGAATGTAACATAATTTTAAAACTGATTTTTTTAAATGTAATACTGTATTAGCTTTGGATTTTTTTGGGTAAATTAATTTATGTATTTTAATCGGAGGCTAATTATTTTACAGTATTGTGGAGGGTTTTGCTATATATTGACATGAATCAGCCATGGGTGTACATGTGTTCCTCATCCTGAACGCCTCTCCCACCTCTCTCCCTGTCCCATCTCTCAGGGTCATCTCAGGGCACCGGTTGCATGCATCGAACCTGGACTGGTGATCTATTTCACTTATGGTAATACACATGTTTCAGTCTCTCAAATCATCCCACCCTCGCCTTCTCCTACAGAGTCCAAAAGTCTGTTCTTTATATCTGTGGGAATGCAAACTAGTTCAGCATTAGATTTTAATTAAGGTTCATTGTTGGCAGCCTCGAAGATGATACCTAATGATCCACAACTCTTCAAGTTCATGTTCTTTTGTAGTCTTCTCCCACTTTGATTAGGATGGTGTTATGCAACCTACAGGATGTTGTGAAATAAGCGTGTGTGACTTCTGAGGCTAGATTATAAAAACAATGTGGCTTCTGTTCTGCTCTCTTGGATGGCTCATCTTTGGGGGAAGTAGCCCCCTAAATGCTATGTCATGAGGATATTCAAGCCATCTATGGAGAATTCCAGAGTTGGAACATGTGAAGCTTCTTGCCAAGAAATAGTAGTAGGTGAGTGAACCATCCTTCGGATTCTTGGAAAGAATCCTAACCCTCATCCAAGCCTTTAAATGTGACTGTGACACTGGACACTATCTGGACTACAGCTTCAAGAGAAATCGTCTGCCAGGGCCCCAACTAACTGCTCCCAAAGTCCTGACCTACAGAGACTGTGCGATAATAAATGTTTATTGCTATGATGAGCTGCTGTGACTTACAGTAATTTGTTCACAACAATACATGCCTGATACGAAGTTAACTAGTTATTATTCTTTTAAGCCCTTGCTTCCAGTGTTGTTTTTTTTTTCATACCAAGCACCTGGTGTTCACATATTAACAATGAGTTGTTTCAAAATACCTCTTGCTTTGCTATGTTTATAAACATTATGTTCATAGTTTATAAACATTATTCAAATATTTCAATATGACAATGAGTTTAATTTCTGTACAACAAATCAAGGAAACAAAAGGATTTAGATTAAATATCTGACTGTAACACAATTACCTTTCCTTTAGCCATTTAAAAATTCTATTAAAAAGAAAAAGATTTCAACATTTTTGAGCTAGAATGGCTACAAATTATTGGATTTGTATTTTTAGTGAATACTCCTAAAGTGTTGTCTATTTCTCATGTTTCAAATTGATTGCTTAATACCTCTAGATTATCCATGGTTCTGCCTTACCAGAAGTCTTGGTTTCTAGAAATTATTTATATAATGAATAATAGCTGGCATTTTTTTGAGCACTCACCAGGGGTAGAGATTGTGCTAAGCCCTAAAGACTCATCTCTTTATTTAATTAGAAGAATGAGAAGAGCTAGACCTACAGAAAGAAAGAAGCATTATCCAGAAGCCAGGATCAAATAAAAGATGCATGTCATACAATAATGTAAAGTAATTAACCTCCAACTAAAATAAATAAATTTATTTTAAAAAGATGCATGTCAAATTACGTTATTTGTTTTCTTTATTTTTGATGGCTCCTTGAAGGGCATTTATACTGCTCCACAAATATATATTTAATTTTATATTTCATTTTTCTTAATTGAAATACTTGGAAACATTTTGTCACTTAGCAGGAAGTTCACTAAGTTTAAAATATATAGTAATTTGTAGTTTACATTTAAAAAATTATCTTTACAATGCTAATATTTTTTCATATACTGTGAAAGTTCAAGTTTTGTTTTAGCATGGTAAAGAGTAAATTTCTTAAAGATTATTAATCAGCAGTGGATAGGGAAGCCTGGCGTGCTGCAGTCCATGGGGTCACAAAGAGTCGGACATGACTGAGCAACTGAACNCCCTGGAGAAGGGAATGGCAACCCACTCCAGTATTCTTGCCTGGAGAATCCTATGGACAGAGGAGCCTGAAGGGCTTACAGTCTATGGGGTCACAAGGAGTCATGCAAACTGAGTATGACCATGAACAATATGCAGATTAATACCACAGAAGCTCCTGGCTTAATTTTTGCCAAGTAATTAAAAGATGGCACACATAAAACAAACAATAGAGATTCACTGAGTTTTCCTGTAAAGATAAAAGACAGTTAGAATCATGCTATTTAGCAGACTTTTGACAAACACACACACTTAACTTGTCCCTTCAAAGTAAATATGACATTTCTACATTATGAAAGTGTTTTTCAAAAGAAATGTGTGATATGAAAAAAAGTCTTTTGAAACAGTTTGAAAACACTTCCAATGTGAAATTATTTTATTCCCAAAATGGATATTGAGATCACACAAGAAAATCCAAGACACAGCCACCACTAAATAGTGCTTATTAAATGGAAGTACACATACTTATGAATATGTTCGTAAGAACAGATTAACGTAAAATAAATACGTCACATAATTTTGTATTATCAATGGTGCTCAAAGATCAGTGATAAAAATATTACTTTATATTGGAGCAAAATGGTTATATTTTTGGAGTGATGGCAAAAAATTACAATGAAATATCAAACGTCAAATGAAATTTGGAATTTGTACCGTGTTCCCAGCCTTGGTAAGAAGGGTTGGGAAGGAAGTGTAAGAGGGACCACTGCATGTCCAATTTCTTGTGACATCATGGGTACATTAAAAAAAATGTTTGAGGGAGTTCTTTGGTGATCCAGTGTTTAAGACTTCATGCTTGCTTCCATTGCAGGGGGCACAAGTTTGATCCCTGGTCAGCGCATTAAGATTCCACATGCCTCAAGGTGGCAAGACCAAAAAAATTAATTTAAAAAAAAAGAAGTTTAAAATTTAAGAAAATATTTGAGTTTTACTGTTGCCCTGTAAGGAGTTATCATGACATTTATATATTAATAATATCTTAGAATTGCTCTCTAATTGTTTTAGATATGATTTTTCTTCTCATTTAGATTGTGTTCTTCTCCAAGATAGGGCTGTATTTCTCACTTGCTTTTAAGAAAAATATTAAGGTCATAGCAATTACTAATTAAAAAAAAAAAAGAAAGTCTTGAATAGCTGTTGAATGTTTTATGTGTTACTAGTGGGCATATATACAGATGTTATCACTTTGGAAAATAGACTGGCATTATCTATTAATGCTGAATTAATACATATATCAGGTAACCTGGCCATTTTACCTTCAGGAATATATCCAAGTCTTTGAACGGGCATATACTACTCGTTCCATTCTTAAGAGACATTCTTATAAGGACCGTCATAACAAGTGTTATCCGAAAGCCTGGAAACAGCCCCAGTGTTCAACAGGAGAGTGGATTAAAGAACTATTGTATAACCACACAATAGAATATTATACAGTATTCTTAACTAATAAAATGCTGCAACACTTTAAACAGGATAAATACCACAAATGTAATATCAAGTAGAAAATGCCAAGTGCCAAGAGATTCGGAGAAGGCAATGGCACCCCACTCCATTACTCTTACCTGGAAAATCCCATGTACAGAGGAGCCTGGTGGGCTGCAGTCCACGGGGTCGCTGAATAGAATATTATACAGTATTCTTAACTAATAAAATGCTGCAACACTTTAAACAGGATAAATACCACAAATGTAATATCAAGTAGAAAATGCCAAGTGCCAAGAGATTCGGAGAAGGCAATGGCACCCCACTCCATTACTCTTACCTGGAAAATCCCATGTACAGAGGAGCCTGGTGGGCTGCAGTCCACGGGGTCGCTGAAGGTCGGACACGACTGAGCGACTTCACTTTCAGTTTTCACTTTCATGCATTGGAGAAGGAAATGGCAACCCACTCCAGGGCTCTTGCCTAGAGAATCCCAGGGACGGGGGAGCCTGGTGGGCTGACATCTATGGGGTCAGACATGACTGAAGCGACTTAGCAGCAGCAGCAGCAGCAGCCAAGAGATTATCTACAGCATGCTATCTTTTTTTAAAAATAAAGGTGAAAACAAAATGAAGTATATATGTGTTAGAAATACATACAGATTAAAAGTTAAAAAATGCTGTTGAATGTAACATAATTTTAAAACTGATTTTTTTAAATGTAATACTGTATTAGCTTTGGATTTTTTGGGGTAAATTAATTTATGTATTTTAATCGGAGGCTAATTATTTTACAGTATTGTGGAGGGTTTTGCTATACATTGACATGAATCAGCCATGGGTGTACATGTGTTCCTCATCCTGAACGCCCCTCCCACCTCTCTCCCTGTCCCATCTCTCAGGGTTATCTCAGGGCACTGGTTGCATGCATCGAACCTGGACTGGTGATCTATTTCACTTATGGTAATACACATGTTTCAGTCTCTCAAATCATCCCACCCTCGCCTTCTCCTACAGAGTCCAAAAGTCTGTTCTTTATATCTGTGGGAATGCAAACTAGTTCAGCATTAGATTTTAATTAAGGTTCATTGTTGGCAGCCTCGAAGATGATACCTAATGATCCACAACTCTTCAAGTTCATGTTCTTTTGTAGTCTTCTCCCACTTTGATTAGGATGGTGTTATGCAACCTACAGGATGTTGTGAAATAAGCGTGTGTGACTTCTGAGGCTAGATTATAAAAACAATGTGGCTTCTGTTCTGCTCTCTTGGATGGCTCATCTTTGGGGGAAGTAGCCCCCTAAATGCTATGTCATGAGGATATTCAAGCCATCTATGGAGAATTCCAGAGTTGGAACATGTGAAGCTTCTTGCCAAGAAATAGTAGTAGGTGAGTGAACCATCCTTCGGATTCTTGGAAAGAATCCTAACCCTCATCCAAGCCTTTAAATGTGACTGTGACACTGGACACTATCTGGACTACAGCTTCAAGAGAAATCGTCTGCCAGGGCCCCAACTAACTGCTCCCAAAGTCCTGACCTACAGAGACTGTGCGATAATAAATGTTTATTGCTATGATGAGCTGCTGTGACTTACAGTAATTTGTTCACAACAATACATGCCTGATACGAAGTTAACTAGTTATTATTCTTTTAAGCCCTTGCTTCCAGTGTTGTTTTTTTTTTCATACCAAGCACCTGGTGTTCACATATTAACAATGAGTTGTTTCAAAATACCTCTTGCTTTGCTATGTTTATAAACATTATGTTCATAGTTTATAAACATTATTCAAATATTTCAATATGACAATGAGTTTAATTTCTGTACAACAAATCAAGGAAACAAAAGGATTTAGATTAAATATCTGACTGTAACACAATTACCTTTCCTTTAGCCATTTAAAAATTCTATTAAAAAGAAAAAGATTTCAACATTTTTGAGCTAGAATGGCTACAAATTATTGGATTTGTATTTTTAGTGAATACTCCTAAAGTGTTGTCTATTTCTCATGTTTCAAATTGATTGCTTAATACCTCTAGATTATCCATGGTTCTGCCTTACCAGAAGTCTTGGTTTCTAGAAATTATTTATATAATGAATAATAGCTGGCATTTTTTTGAGCACTCACCAGGGGTAGAGATTGTGCTAAGCCCTAAAGACTCATCTCTTTATTTAATTAGAAGAATGAGAAGAGCTAGACCTACAGAAAGAAAGAAGCATTATCCAGAAGCCAGGATCAAATAAAAGATGCATGTCATACAATAATGTAAAGTAATTAACCTCCAACTAAAATAAATAAATTTATTTAAAAAAGATGCATGTCAAATTACGTTATTTGTTTTCTTTATTTTTGATGGCTCCTTGAAGGGCATTTATACTGCTCCACAAATATATATTTAATTTTATATTTCATTTTTCTTAATTGAAATACTTGGAAACATTTTGTCACTTAGCAGGAAGTTCACTAAGTTTAAAATATATAGTAATTTGTAGTTTACATTTAAAAAATTATCTTTACAATGCTAATATTTTTTCATATACTGTGAAAGTTCAAGTTTTGTTTTAGCATGGTAAAGAGTAAATTTCTTAAAGATTATTAATCAGCAGTGGATAGGGAAGCCTGGCGTGCTGCAGTCCATGGGGTCACAAAGAGTCGGACATGACTGAGCAACTGAACTGAACTGAACTGAGTCAGCAAAGAAGAGATAAAGGACCACATGGAGGTAATGCCATATAGGGTGAGATAATAGTAGGTGAATCTGCCTGCAATGCAGGAGGCCTGAGTTCGATTCCTGGGTCAGAAAGATCCCTGGAGAAGGAAATGGCAACCCACTCAAGTATTCTTGCCTGAAGAATCCCATGGACAGAGGAGCCTGGCAGGCTACAGTCCGTGGGGTCGCAAGAGTTGGACACAGCTTAGCAACTATACCACCACCACCACCATCAATAGTAGGTGTAAAAGCACAGAGCTGATTGTCTCTATAGTAGCAATAAACTGAAAAATAAAATACAAAATAATACCATTTCTAATACCATCAAGTATCATAACACAGGAAGAATAAATTTGACGAAATGTGTATGAGACAATTGATTTTTGGCTATTAACCCTGTATTCTGTGACCTCACTAAATTCATTTATTACAACATTTGTTTATTTATTTTTGGCTGTTCTGTGTCTTCGCCGGTGCTCAGGTTTCTCGCTAGTTGTGATGAGTGGGGGCTCCTCTCTGCTTGCGTGCTGGGCGTCTCATTGCAGAGCACAGGCTCTAGAGTGCGGGGCTTCAGCAGTTGCGGCTCCCAGGCTCTAGAACACGGGCTCAATAGTTGTGGCACGTGGGCTTAGTTGCTCCATGGCACATGAGATCCTCCTGCACCAGGGATTGAACCTGTGTCTCAAGCATTGGCAGGCAGATTCTTTGCCACTGAGCCACCAGGGAAGTCCTACATTTATTCATTAATTTTGGTAAGCTAAGTTTTTCTTCTTACCTTTCTCTATATAAAAAGAAAGTGAAATTGCTCAGTCGTGTCCAACTCTGTGTGACCACATGGACTGTAGCCTGCCAGGCTCCTCTCTGTCCATGGGATTTTCCAGGCAAGAATACTGGAGTGGGTTGCCATTTCCTTTTCCAGGGGATCTTCTTCCTGACTCAGGGATCGAACCTGGGTCTCTCGCATTGCAGGAAAACTCTTTACCATCTGGGCTACCAAGGAAGGTCTTCTCTACATAAAAAGCACGTTAACTGTTAACATATTATAAGTCTATCCATTTTTCATTCCTTTTGTTTATTTTTTTTTTTGCTTTTTTGAACTGGTATATTGTAAACTACAAACCATTGCAGTGAAATACTGAAATGTATTTAAGTAAATATGAAATATGTCATATTCATGTATTGCAAGATTCAAGATTAAGCTATCACTTATCCCCAGAAATGATCTATAGACTTAACACTATTCAGAATAAAATTTCAGAATGCTTTAAACACTTTTCTTTTACATCCTAAAATTCTTATGTACTGTAAAGGACCAAGAATAGCCAAACAGTTCTGAAAAAGAAGAAAAGCATTGGAGAGTTTACATACCTGATTTTAAAATGCACTTTAAAGCTACCATAATTGAAATAGTGTAATATCAGTGTAAGGATAGACCTAAAGAACTGAAGGAGAGAACAGCCTAGAAATTGTTCCACTGTTATATGGTAATTCTTGCCTGGAGAATTCCATGGGCAGAGGAGCCCTCGTGGGTTACAGTCCATGGGGTTGCAAAGAGTTGGACACAACTGAGTGACTAACACACACATGGGGAAAAAATTAACCTTGATCTCTACCTCATGCCATCCACAAAAATCTATTTAAGATGGAAAATAGACCCCAATGTAAAAGCTAACATGATAAAACTTCTAGAAGAGATAAAGGAGAAAACAACCTCATGATTTTGCTGTTGGCATAGATTACTAAGATGAGAATCAAAAAACACTAATCATAAAAAGAAAAATTGATAGATTGGACTTCAGAATAATACACCAACTAAAAAAAAAAAATTAAAAGGCAAACTACAGACAAGACTGGAATCAAATGTTCTCTCTCTTGCTCTTATATCCAGAAAACAAAAAGAACTCTTAGACATCAACAATAAAAGAATAAATAATCAATAGACAATGGACAAGACTTGAAAAGATACAGAAAAGAAAATATGAGGATGGCAAACAGACACTTGAAATGGTGAAAAGATTACTATTAGTTGTCACTGAAATGGAAATACATCGCAATGTTTAATAGATCGACAGTATTAAGTATTGGAGGGGCTATGTGGCAAATGAAATGCCCATACATTGCTGATGGAAGTGTAAAATGTTACAAAACTTTGAAAAAGTTTGGCAAGTTTGGCAATTTCTTATAAAGTTGCATATACACCTACCCTATCCCTAGCAATTCCATTTCTAGAGAATAAGGGAGCTAAAAATATACATCTACAAAAAAAAAAATGTACAGGAATATTTATAGTAGCTTTATCTACAGCCTTCCTGGTGGCTCAGATGACAAAGAATCTGCCTGCGATGCAGGAGACCTGGGTTCAATCCCTGGGTTAGGAAGATGCCCTGGAGAAGGGAACGGCTACCCACTCCAGGATACTGGCCTGGAGAATTCCATGGACAGAGGAACCTGGCAGGCTACAGTCCATGGGGTTGCAAAGAGTCGGACATGACTGAGCAATTTTCACTTCACTATCTACAACAGTCCAAAACTGAAGCAACCCAAAGGTCTTTCAACAGGTGAACAGATAAACAAATCGTGTTTCAGCCATACAAATGTATACTCAGCAATAAATTGAATGAGTTATTCACACACACAATAACATCGTTGAATCTACTTTCTTGTTCCTTTACATAAGGCTTAAGATCAGACAAAATTAAGCTGTGATAACAGAAAGCTGATCAGTGTTGCCCAGAAGAGGAGGGTAAGGTAAAGAGCACGCAGGACTTTTCTGACATGCTGGAAATGTTCTAGACTGTTGGCATTACACATGTGCATACATTGTCAAGAATCATAGGACTACACACGTAAAATCTGGGCCATGCATAAACTTTACCTCCGTAAAGTTGATTGACCAAAACCAAACTCAATTAAGAGATTGAAAGGCAAGCCACAGGATGAAGGGAAACAAACAAACAAACAAAAAACTGGACAAAGACATATGCCCAGAATAACATACTTGAAAAAAAAATCTTCTTAGGACTCCAGAAGAAAAATCCAGACAATTCAATAGAAAATAACAAAAGACTAAAATAAAACTTTATAACAGGACTTGGAAGTGGTGAATATATTTATGAAATGGGATTAACATCATGAAAATGCAACTTAAAATCACAAAGAAATAGTCACAAGACTACCAGAATGGGTAAAACTTTAAAAATGGACAATGCCAAGTGTTTCGATGGATGTGAAGCAATTGAAACTCTTATGTATCACTAGTAGGAATGTGCATTAAACAACCATTTTGGAAAATTGATAGGCAGTATCTACTAACACTGAACATTTGCATTCCCTTTGACTTAGCACTTCTACTCTTAAGTTGTATACTCAATACAAATGTGTTTATTCATTCATCAGAAAACTTTACACATTTGTTCATGGTAACTTTACTCGTAATAGCCCCAGAGTAGAAACAACCCACATGCCCACCAACAGTAAAATTAATACATGGCAAATAGATGGGGAAACAATGGAAACAGTGACAGACTTTATTTTGCGGGGCTCCAAAATCACTGCAGATGGCAACTGCAGCCATGAAATTAAAAGACACTTACTCCTTGGAAGGAAAGTTATGACCAACATAGACAGCTTATTAAAAAGCAGAGACATTACTTTGCCAACAAAAGTTCATCTAGTCAAAGCTATGGTTTTTCCAGTAGTCATGTATGGATGTGAGAGGTGGACTATAAAGAAAGCTGAGCACCAAAGAACTGATGCTTTTGAACTGTGATGTTGGAGAAGACTCTTGAGAGTCCCTTGGACTGCAGGGAGATCAAACCAGTCCATTCTAAAGGAAATCAATCCTGAATACTCATCAGAAGGCCTGATGCTGAAGCTGAAACTCCAGTACTTTGGCCACCTGATGTGAAGAGCTGACTCATTTGAAAAGACCTTGATGCTGGGAAAGATTGAAGGTGAGAGGAGAAGGGGACGACAGAGGATGAGATGGTTGGATGGCATCAGCGACTCAATGGACATGAGTTTGAGTAAACTCTGGGAGTTGGTGATGGACATGGAGGCCTGGCATGTTGCAGTCCATGGGGTCGCAAAGAGTCAGACACAACTGAGTGACTGAACTGAATGAAATATGTACGTTACAGCTATTTCTAATAAAAGGGACAAATTTTGCAGAAATAGCATACAGGTAAATAAGCCAGATACGCGATTGTATACCATACAGTCTTTGGACATGGAGGCCTGGCATGTTGCAGTCCATGGGGTCGCAAAGAGTCAGACACAACTGAGTGACTGAACTGAATGAAATATGTACGTTACAGCTATTTCTAATAAAAGGGACAAATTTTGCAGAAATAGCATACAGGTAAATAAGCCAGATACGCGATTGTATACCATACAGTCTTGCCTATATGCAATTCAAAAAACAGGAAAAATTTATGGTGTTAGTTTAGGAAAGAGGTAATTATTGGGAGGTGACACCAAAAACTCATCTGGGATCTTGGAAAAATTTGATGTATTGATCTAGGTGGTATTTATATATGTGTATTCATTTCTTCTGATCTTTTCAAGTTTTGCTTTCAAGATTTGTTAAGTGAGACAAGAGCAGTGTTTGGCGTTCCTTGTAGCTCAGTTGGTAAAGAATCTGCCTGCAGTGCAGGAGATCCTTGGGTTGGGAAGATGCCCTTAGAGAAGGAAATGGCAACCCACTCCACTATCCTTGCCTGGAAAATCTCATGGACAGAGGAGCCTGGTGGGCTGCAGTCCACGGGGTCACAAAAAGTCGGGCACAACTGAGCAACTAACACTTACTCACTTACTGAGGAAGTAACTTCCTGAGTGCTCTACTCGACGCCCCACGAATTGTGAGATTTTCTCCTCGGGCCTGTAGAAAACTGAACTATTTTCAGTCCTGCATGAGGTTCAGTATTTGCTCTTTTTGCTCCTTGTGGGTGGCTTTCCCCCATCCTCCAGCATTTTCCGCGCGGGCATGCCCCGACCATTACTAAGCTGAGGACTTGATGGTGACTATATGTAGATTACTGGAGTTCTCTGTATAGCTCCCTGCCTTCAGCATTCTGAGCAGTGAGTTCCAGCTGCCTTGGTTTCTCCAGCCTACCTCCCTGCAGCTCCATCTCCACAACTCATGTTGACCATGAGGCTCCACCTACGTTGGTGCTTTCTAGGTAGTAGTCTGGGGCACCCATAGGCCTCATCTTGTGTGTTTCCCCTCTCTTAGCGAGCACTGTCCTATGTTGTCAGAATCCAACGTCTAAAAGCCATGGTTTTGTACTGTTTTCTGGTTTCGTGGTTGTTTCTGGTGGGAGGGTAAATCTTGTTTCTGTTACTCCATCTCGGTCATAAGCAGAAATCCAGATGCCTTCTTCTGCAAATGTTTTTGTTTCCTTTCNATTCAAAAAACAGGAAAAATTTATGGTGTTAGTTTAGGAAAGAGGTAATTATTGGGAGGTGACACCAAAGATTCATCTGGGGTTCTGGAAAAATTTGATATATTGATCTAGGTGGTAGTTATATATATGTAATTCATTTCTTCTGATGTTTTCAAGTTTTGCTTTCAAGATTTGTTAAGTGAGACAAGAGCAGTCTTTGGCTTTCCTTGTAGCTCAGTCGGTAAAGAATCTGCCTGCAGTGCAGGAGATCCTTGGGTTGGGAAGATGCCTTGGAGAAGGAAATGGCACCCCACTCCACTATCCTTGCCTGGAAAATCTCATGGACAGAGGAGCCTGGTGGGCTGCAGTCCACGGGGTCACAAAAAGTCGGGCACAACTGAGCAACTAACACTTACTCACTTACTGAGGCAGTAACTTCCTGAGTGCTCTACTCGACGCCCCACGAATTATGAGATTTTCTCCTCGGGCCTGTAGAAAACTGAACTATCTTCAGTCCTGCATGAGGTTCAGTATTTGCTCTTTTTGCTCCTTGTGGGTGGCTTTCCCCCATCCTCCAGCATTTTCTGCGCGGGCATGCCCCGACCATTACTAAGCTGAGGACTTGATGGTGACTATATGTAGATTACTGGAGTTCTCTGTATAGCTCCCTGCCTTCAGCATTCTGAGCAGTGAGTTCCAGCTGCCTTGGTTTCTCCAGCCTACCTCCCTGCAGCTCCATCTCCACAACTCATGTTGACCATGAGGCTCCACCTACGTTGGTGCTTTCTAGGTAGTAGTCTGGGGCACCCATAGGCCTCATCTTGTGTGTTTCCCCTCTCTTAGCGAGCACTGTCCTATGTTGTCNTTGCCTTCAGCATTCTGAGCAGTGAGTTCCAGCTGCCTTGGTTTCTCCAGCCTACCTCCCTGCAGCTCCATCTCCACAACTCATGTTGACCATGAGGCTCCACCTACGTTGATGCTTTCTAGGTAGTAGTCTGGGGCACCCGTAGGCCTCATCTTGTGTGTTTCTCCTTTCTTAGCGAGCACTGTCCTATGTTGTCAGAATCCAACGTCTAAAAGCCATGGTTTTGTACTGTTTTCAGGTTTCGTGGTTGTTTCTGGTGGGAGGGTAAATCTTGTCTCTGTTACTCCATCTCGGTCATAAGCAGAAATCCAGATGCCTTCTTCTGCAAATGTTTTTGTTTCCTTTCTGCTTTCCTTTGAAAGAATGTAGAGAGTAACTTGTCTCATCCTTTTCCCATTGGCAGACTCATAAGCTTTACATATTCCTATTTAAGAATAGGCAGTAAACAGGCCACACCTATGTGACTTTCTTCCCTGGGGAACCAAAAGAGGTGTACCTTACATTTCTAGTATCTCCTATCATTGAATTCTATCTGTGTGACTGATACTACTTTTTGAAAGAATGTTTAGTTCTCTCATTCCTTTTTTGTTTTCAGTGCCTTTTCAGGTGCTCCCAATACTATCTGATAGAAATACTGAATTTACACTGATGGAGTAGCTAAGACTACAGGTGCTGGCTTCAGTCAGGGTTAGATCTAAGTCCTGCCTCAACGATCCAATAATAGTAACATGCTTTGGTCTCTTAATACCTGGGCAGGCACTGCGTTGAGGGCTTTAACAGGAATTATTTCCCTTAATTCTCAAGACAATGTTACCTAAAACCAAAGTTGCTATTATAATTAGAAGTTGCAAAATGGTGATCAGGAGTTGAAATGCCTGTGCTGAATCCTGGCATTACGCCTTACTAATTTTGTTTTATTGGAGGAGGAGGCGTTTAACCTCATGGAGTTGCTCTAAAGAATACAAGAGAAAAAAATAAATGAGGTGTTTAGCACACTGGTTGGTACACACAAGTGCTCAATAAAAGGTGACTAGTTGTATAATTTTTCTGTGAAATGCTGAAAATA
This sequence comes from Oreotragus oreotragus, assembly GCA_006410675.1. Classification (NCBI taxonomy): domain Eukaryota; kingdom Metazoa; phylum Chordata; class Mammalia; order Artiodactyla; family Bovidae; genus Oreotragus; species Oreotragus oreotragus. The sequence goes on from SJYX01022691.1 coordinate 358,018, forward strand.
AAAGGGATGTTACTTTATAATATTCAGAGACTTTTTTGAAACTCAGTAAAGTGGCCATGAGAATATACTTCCTAGACCTTGAACTGCACAGCATTACCTGCAATGGCGCAAAGGTCTCATCTGTGAAGCTTTGAAATGCAAAGATACCTTTGTTCAAGACCACCCTTCCCATGGGCTGTTCCTGCCAGTGATGGAGTGTAGAGGGGAATACTAAGGTAAACCTCTTCATGGAACCACCAGCCTCCTACCAGTGTCAGTTCAGGGATATCCTGATGGTTTCACTGAACCCTCATTAGACGGTACCACATTTCTAGAACACTTCCATGCAAGTTTCTCTCCTGCTCTCCTTTGCTCGAGGTCAGACTTTTGAAGAGTTATGACTCTGCTAGTCTCTTCTGTTCATGGGGTTCTCAAGGGAAGAGGGGTTGCAAAATGCTGGTTGCAAAAGAGTGGTTCAGCAAAATGCTGACGTGGTTTGCCAGTGCCTTCTCTGCTGTTGCTGCTAAGTCACTTCAGTCGTGTCCGACTCTGTGTGACCCCACCCACAGACGGCAGACACCAGGCTCCGCCGTCCCTGGGATTCTCCAGGCAAGAACACTGGAGTGGGTTGCCATTTCCTTCTCCAATGAATGCATGAAAGTGAAAAGTGAAAGTGAAGTCACTCAGTCGTGTCCAACCCTCAGCGACCCCATGGAATGCAGCCTTCCAGGTTCCTCCGCCCATGGGATTTTCCAGGCAAGAGTACTGGAGTGGAGTGCCATTGCCTTCTCCAGTGCCTTCTCTAGTGGGCCATATTTTGTCAGAACTCTCCATCATGACCTGTCCGTCTTGGGTGGCCCTACACAGCATGGCTCATAGTTCATGAGTTAGGCAAGGGTGGGATCCATCGCAACCAGTTTGGTTAGTCTTCTGTGACTGCAGTTTTCATTCTGTCTGCCCTCAGATGGATGAGGATAAGAGGCCTGTGCAAGCTTCCTGATGGGAGGGAATGGCTGTGGGGAAATTGGGTCTTGTTCTGGTGGGCAGGTTCAGTTCAGTTCAATCCAGTCGCTCAGTCGTGTCCGACTCTTTGTGACCCCATGAATCGCAGCACACCAGGCCTCCCTGTCCATCACCATCTCTTGGAGTTCACTCAGACTCACGTCCATCGAG